>CAICTM010000103.1:0-120511 GCA_903772945.1 Seminavis robusta | reverse complement strand
CAATGGTTTTTGTGTATAGTGGCCGACACCGCCTTTCTGAATTAGGTCTACTTACTTGTACTGTATGACAATAAGTGATCCGTCTCTGAGCCAAGCTTCGGGGAAGCGTCCCTAAAAACTCTGCGTGGGGTTCGATAGAGATTCAGGTGGCACGAATTCAATAGAATAGAATCAATCAAAGATGAAGTGATTCGATGCTATGATGCCTTTGTTTGATTGAGGCTCTCATTCAATACTGTACGACTATCTTACCGTGCGTCTGGTTGGTTTGGCTGGAAAATGTTCAAAATACTATATGCATACTATGATAGTAAGGAGAAACAATGTTGAATTCAGGAATGTTGAAAAATAAATACCTGGTTGGAATAATAAGAGAACAAACCAAAACAGAGTTTTACAAATTTGGAGATATGCAAATTAGAAGAAAACGCAGTTGTGGAGTTTCCTTATTCTGAACCACCAGATGAACGGTACCGGTATCCCCAGACCGATGAGCCCTTTTAGATTTCCCGTGTGGCCCAGGGACAGGTCTGCGAGCTGGCGCCAATCGCAACGACCAAACACCTTTTTTAAGGTCTCCGATACAAAGGGGCGCCAACAGAATGATTGAATCGAATCACCGAATCTTCAACAGAAGAGCACATGGTGCCAGCTAGAGCAGAGATCTGAAGAGGTGGCAGTAACGGTTACTGTCACCTCTAGCTAGCCCACGATAGCTGGCTATCAAGGACCAATTCTCAAATAGGCTACTAGTCTAGCTGGCATGGTGGCTTGCTCCTCTGCTACCGCGGTGCAGGAGTCAAGAACTAAGTCCTTTTAAAAAATACCATCACAACTATACTTGTATCCCCCTTTGATGTTGCTAGTCAAACGCAGCTTACTTGTTCACTGGCATTTTGAGAAAGGCAGCCATCAGACTTGCTTGTTTCTTGTTGGGGCCGCTTCCTCCACTGGGCTGCGCTTTGGCTTTCTTCTTCTTTGGCTGATCACAACTAGTATCCGAGGCATTGGCAGCTTTGCGTTTCTTGCTTTGAGCTTTGTCAGGAGTCTTCTCTGGAATCTCCATGGGCTGTTTGCAGGCAAGAAGCAAAAGATGACGGTGAGACATGTGCGCGAACGATGCTTGCTTGGACCAATCATCAAGTTCCTTACCTTCAATTCATGTTCCAGACCCAGATCCTTGATAACATCTGGCTTGATTTCCCAGTAGACGACGCCCGAGAGACGCTTCTTTACGACCATGGATTCGAGCACTCGCGTCGCCTGGGCACGACTGGTAGTGACCGAGGGATATTTCTTGCGCATCTCTTCCACAGCAATCGCCTTGGAGACATGCTTGGAATTATGAAGAAATTTAGCGCAGGTGCGCAGGTCTTCTTTTGATGGTTCTTTGGCTTTGGATTGAGGCGAACCTGAAGCCGTGGCTGAGCCGTCGCGTTCCTCGACGAGCGAAGGTGGAAAGGCATCAAGAAAAAGGTCGGTGTCAGTAACCAGAATGGCGCTCTCGTGAGCCAACACGAGCTTGAACGCATCTTGGACCGGAAAACCTTCAATTCGTCCCTGCAAACGAGGATCGTCCTGGTCGTGCGCTTCGACTACTGGCAACCCTCCCATGGCTGGTGCTACAATGCAGACGGGCACGGCTGCAACGTCCGTGTCCTTTCTGGTCGCTTTGACCAGCTTCTTGGTGTCGTCATCCATTTCCTCAGGGTCTTCGCGAATGATATCGTCATCCTCTTGGAGCCACCCGTCCCCGTAGTTGTATTTCTTTGTGTCGCCCTCTTCGAGACGATCAAGTGCCCTCTCTTCTTCGTCGTCTCCGGCGTCGTTCTCAATGTCTTCGCCTGGATCGTCATCGCCCTTTTCCCATTCAACCTCGCTATCGTAATCGTAATCGAAACAAGGCTCCTTGCTAGTCGGTTTCCTGCCCAAGTGTTTGGTGGCGCATTTCTTGCTCCACGTCCCATGATAAGCGGGTCTACAGGAGGAAACAAGGTGCAAGTGACAACATGAGAGAGAGATTTTGCGAAAACATCATTCCGCACAGTTCATCGTCCAACCCTCACCTGTCATCTTCGTTAAAGCGAAGGAATTTGTTTCGGTTGCGCAGTTTGACCACTAGTTCTTTCGCGAAAGCCTGTGGTGCGAAACCATTATTATCAGAGGTTTGGCCAGATACAAACACGCGCATCTCGACAAGCTTCGTCTTGCGTTTGCGACTGGCTCGAGCACGCTTCGAAAGCGAGGCAAAAGGTCTCGTTTCCTTTGCAACGGACTGAGAGTTGATGCGTGCCCTAAACTCCTCTTCATCGAAACCGTTCTTCTTTGTAGCGATTGGCTTGCTGGCATTGTCGGCTGTCGTCGAAGTCGGCTTTGCGGATTGGGCGGATTGGACAGTCGTTGTAGAGGTCGAACTCTTTGGTGTTTGCTTCTTGGCAGTAGAAAAGAAGGACATCATTTTCTGCGCTTGCTTCTGTTTTCTTCTTTCCTCCTTCTCTTGCTTTTTCCGCGCTTCCTCTTCCTTTTCCTTCTTTGCCTCCTCTTTTTCACGCGCCTTTCTTTCCTTCTCTCGCTTGCGTTCCTCAGCAGCCATTTTCTTTTCCTCAGCAGCCTTTTTCTTCTCTTCTTTTTGACGACTCTTGTTGGCTTTTTGCTTCTTTGCCTCTTCCTCTCTCTCATACTTTAGCACCCTCTCTTCCTCTTTGCTAATCTTGGCTAGGGCCTTGTCAATCTTTTCTTGTGGTGGTGGATTGGGCGAGTCACGTAGCAGCTTGAGAGAGTCGTCCAAGGCTTTGAGCAGACTTGCGGTCGCGTTCCACTGCTTCATCAGTTTCGATCCAGCAGATCTCGCTAGCTTGATCTGCTTGACTGAGCCGTCGGGGAGGAGGTCTGTAGATGTGACTTCCCAGCGCCACATGTGATCAGGGTTGCCATCTTCAAAAGTATCCACGTCCTTCCCTAGGTTGTTTGGCCCTATCACTCCTTTTGCGATTGCGGGGTTCTTTACGTAGGCCCTCCTACTGGCAAGCACCTTGATTTTGGCCGACACGACGTCCACTGACAGCGATGCACCGTTGAATGCTTCGTTCAATGTGTTGCAGGCACCGACTGCCAATTCAGCAAGCGGGAGTTTGCTGGAAGATCAACGTGAGAAACAAAACCTGATGACCTTCTTGCGGATTGGCTGCACAGCTGCGCTTTCGATGCTCTTACCTTCCTTCCAGCAGACAGACAAGATGCTCCACTGCGACGTCAGGAAACTCCTCGGGCGACCCGATTTCGATACCATCAGTCGATGGCAAGGGGATTGTGATGGATTCTTCGTCGAGGCCAGCTCTGGCCTTTGCCACAAGCTCACTGGCTTGAGCACAATACTTGACCACCATGGCTTCTTGCTTGTCAAGCCGTGACTTGGCCGGCGTGACGCCTGCGCCAGTCTTGGGGGACGTTGCAATCTCCACCGACTTTTCCATGGCTTGTGACTTGTCATCTGATTGCGAGCTATCGTCTGGTTGCGACGAGTCGTCCACTTCCATTTGGTTCTCGGTTTGGTCATTATTGCTCTCTTTTGCAGCAGTCTCGACCTCAGTTTCTTTTGGCTCTACAATCTCCACTTCCACTTCCTCCGAGTCTTCCGCAACGTCCGGGCTCTCGTCCGCCGCCTTCATTTCCACGTCGTTTGATTCAGCATTGTCATCAGAGGAGGCTGGGATTTCCTCTTGTGATTCCTTGGCAGCGGTTTTTTTATCCTCCATGTCTTGCGATTCTGTTGTCACGGTTCCATCCGCCGGTTGCTCTTTGGTATCCTCATCATGAACAGGATCCTTTTGACTGTCAAACTTTTCCTCCAAATTGTTCCGCACAGCTCCAAAAGGAGTGCCTGCTTCAGAATCATCCTGAGACAGCGGCAGGTCACATTTTGATAGCTGCGTTGATTTTGCGCTGTTTGGCTCGTTGATGGCGGGCAATTTTGTGTCTCGGACAACAGCACTCAGTGGAGGAACTTTGGGAAGCATGGCGTCCAACTCTTCCTTTGTGACTGGGGTTGGCGGTGCCATTTTCTCATCCTTCGGCATGTTCAGCTTACCCAGCGCGTCGGGGGACTTTTTCCCAGTGAGCTTTCCAACCGCAATGTCTTTGAAGTCCATTTTGGAGTGACGAGACTTGTTGAATCCACTACTACTAGTACTGGCGGGCTTGGCATTGGTGTTGGTTTTGGCGACGGGTGGAGTGGGCTTTTTTGACTGATTCTTGGTGCCTTTTTCAGGCGCTGTAGTCTCCTTCTTCTTCTCCGCATTGGATTTTGGAGGCTTTTTGGAAGAAGCAGTGGCCGCTGGAACCTTTTTGGTTGGCTCCTTGCTGTTGTCATTGCTGGCAAATGGCGTTGACGGCGACTTTTTCTTGCTGAAAAATCCCATAATGCCCGCTTGTTGCTTTCCCTTCTTCTTGGGAGCCTCCTTTTGCTTGCTATTGTTCGTCATTGGGGTGATTTTTCTTTTCGACGGCTTGCTGCCGCCGTCGTTGTCACGTTTTGAAGCTTGTCCAGCAGCAGGGCTGATTGATTGACCAGGACTTCCATTTCCTTCCTCGTCGTCAACGACCTCAATGATCTCTTGCGAAGGCATCTTGATGCTGACTACTTTCTGACATACAAAAGCAAAAGTGCCGTTCTGCTCTCGGCGTACGCTCTGCTTTGTCCACTCCAAACCACTCCGACTGTGGCTACCGTACGGTATCACTGGCCTTGCTTTGTAATTTGGCTCTTCGTGTTGGCCGCTTTCTGTTTTCTGTCTGTTGTGGCGGCTTGCGGCTGTGCCGCTGGTCGAAGATTTGGGTTTCTGACGGTTTTGGCGCGAATCTGAGCCGTCCTCGCGTTCGCTTTCGAGGGCTAGAGCTACGATGTACCGGTAAGGTTTGACTGGACCCGAAATTGACTTTCGGAACGTTCAGAATGTTTTGCTTTCTGACACACTGATGCCAAAGAGCCAATGACGATCCTTTTGTTTTGATGTCATTATTCTGATGGCTTGGTGGCTTGTCAAGCAACTCATTTGTATTGCCCAAAGGGAGCAACGACCTGGATCCAACCCTGTTCCAACGATCATTCATGAGTGCTACTACTATCGAGACTGCCAAGCTACCCAATGATACCGGTAATGGCGGTAGAATTTGGAGAATTTTTCCGCGTACCTCCCCACGCACTTTCTCGTTGGGGGATGTGGTGTTTTTCCGCCCCAAGAGCGCCAAAGAGGATGGCAAACGAGGAACAGTGGTGGAGCCAATGCCAGATGCCAAAGATCACGTGTGGGTTGAATTTTGGGAGAGCGGCGACACCAACAATGGTAACCGAAGGAAGAAGTACGTCTCTTGCAAACGTTTGGTACCAGTTTTCACCCAGTCCCATGGCGACCAATCCATCATCTTGACCCCAGACACCATTCCTTATCGCCACCTGGCTGCGTCTCAAATTTGCGAGACGGATGACGTGTTGGAGATCGGATGCTCCACAGGAGAGGCATCCGTGATTCTCTGTCGATATGGCCGCTCTTGGGTTGGATTCGACTCTTCCAACGACATGATTGAAACTAGCTCTGCTGCGCTGCAGAAAATGGACCTCAAGATATTACGGCATGCTTGCAAAATGGATGCCCTCTCAGATCCCAAGCGAGCCATGGATGTGGCTCGAAAGTTTAATCCCAAGGGACCTGCAGCAGTCTTTCTGGACATTGGTGGAAATCGGGAGGAAAAAGGAGTCCTCGAAATGATGTCTTGGGTCCTGGAGTCGTTCCCTCAAGTCAAAGTTCTAGTGGTGAAAAGTCGGGAAGTTGTAAAGGATATTTCATCAACAATCAGCAACAAAGACAATTCGTCATCAGATGTCATTGAGGATTATGGCGTCGTTCGGAACGGTTCGACATGGTTCCATGCCAAAATGGAGTCAGTCAACACCACCAAACTTCCTCGACATCCTCTGCAAGCGCCCCTTGTAATGTCGCCGCTGGACGCAACAAAACCAGTGTGCCGCTATCACAACTACGACCCGAAAGGATGCAAAAAAGCAGCGAATTGTCCTTTGGACCACGAGCATTGCCACCTGTGTCTCGAGAAGGGGCATAGAGCCGTCAATTGTAGTTCCACTTCTTCCAACAAGACAGGGCAAAAACGCAAGGCACTGTATGACGAGGTGACATGAACTCTTTTATCTTATACGTGTCTATTTCTCTACCGTGTTTTTAAAAACAATATGCACAATATCCCATTCGGGCAAAACCAGGAGAAAATTGATCGCACATCTGTGCCACTCGTTCATGGCCAAGGCAGCATGTGCAAGCCCTCGGAGAATCTACCCTGATGCATGTCAGTCAATATAAATTCATTAAAATTCGAGACCACACAAAAATATCTCGGAAGTCCTTTTCAAGACCAGCTCAAATGCTCATGCCCGGATTCTCTTCCTGCGCATGGTCACTGCTTCCTTGCGCGTGCTGGGCTGTCCCCAAGACGGCCATTTCCCTCGACTTGTCACGATGATTCTCGTCGAAAGATACAACGCTTGGGTATACCGTTTGGGACTCAAGGCTTTCCTTGGCGGTGGACTCGCTCTTGCCTCCGATGGAAGACGAGGAATCCAAAACGTCCTTCAGTACACACCAACATACCGAGCTAAGCAGAGGCGAATCCTTGGCGAATTGGAAATACACCACAGACGACTGCAGTATCTTGTCATTTTCCTTTGGAAACGCTACAGCGTCGGATGGCTCGCTGGCAACGAGATCCACCTTTGCAAAGCCAGCTCCATCCTTGTTCAGAGCAACCCCGTCTTCTGACCCAATAACACGATAACTGAATCGATACGAAGAACCTCTCCCCAACAGCTCGTCAAATCGTCCAGCAACAAAATCATCAAATTGGGACATGGCGACGTGATCGTGTGCCAGGATATCACCCTGTGACAACAAGAAGCCTTTTAGCAATCAACAATTGGTTTGGAGAGAGGCAGTCATTCGTTCAATCCACACTAGGCTTACCACTGAAGTTTCAAACCTGAAGGTTTTCACGTCTTCCAGAATCTCACTCAGTCCATGCGTCAAATTTTGTATCGCCTTGTCTTGTGGTTCGGCTCCCAATTTCACTTCATCTTCGGCTCGGTCGAAGCTGACGGCGCGAGTCTCGTTTGATTTGTTCTTGGCTTCTTCAGTCTCGTCGTCATGCTGGTGTCTCTTGGTCAGAGCTTCATTCAGCATTCGAGCACGA
Source organism: Seminavis robusta (assembly GCA_903772945.1). Taxonomy (NCBI): domain Eukaryota; phylum Bacillariophyta; class Bacillariophyceae; order Naviculales; family Naviculaceae; genus Seminavis; species Seminavis robusta. Next base: position 113,257 of record CAICTM010000103.1, on the reverse strand, counting down.
GCATCTAAGAACTTCATCATGGAACCACTGCGCTTTCCTTTTATTTCCGCCTCATTCTGAAATTCCAGAAACTTTTGCTCGGTATCCAGGAGCTCCTGATATCTGGCCTTCTTACGAATCCTGTGATTCAAGGCCAACTAGTTAGTCTACAAAAACCGGATTGACAAATACGATAGCACCACCATGTACCACAGAAGACTCACCTAGTGCTCTTGGCGTGTTCACGATTTCTCGTCCTCGTCAACTCCAATCGTTCCTCCGCATTGAGATTCTCTCTCTTTCGGCCACGCTGAGGTTTGGATCTTAGAGCTGCCTCCACTTCATCCTTTCGGACCTTGATCTCGGCCTGGTCTTGTTGGGAAGCAGCGGGGGTGCCAGGAGCAATCTCTGGCGGTCTGGCTGCTATTGGGGCCACACGTGGTGCGACGACTGGGCTCCTTCCTCCTGAAACCATGGCTCTCCCTGCAGTGGCTTGTCTGATGGGGGACAGTGCTGGTGATCGAGGCAGGTCCAGAGTGGGAGCCAAGGGCGCTGTTGCCACTACCGCGGCTGCTGCCAGGGAGGGATCTCGTGCCATGGCATCCGCAAATAGAGGACTGTGATGATGCAAAGCGGCCGCAGTGGGTCGACTAGCTACAGCAGCAGCAGCTGCTGCCATCGACAAGGATTGGTTCCGAAAGGCTGCCGCTTGGAGCAGGTTGCTTCGGCCAAGAGTGTTCGCCGCGGCAGCTCTCAAAGATGCCAGCTGCGTTGGGTTAAGAGACACCTGAGCAGTCTGTTGGAAAAGGGTAGCGTTATCAGCATTCATTCGCAACAGGTTGGCCAAGTTGCCCGCATTAGCAGCCGCACTACTGGCCGACACAGTTTGGGTGGCATTGGCACCTCTGGTGGTGCCATCGCTGGCGCCATTTTCTCCAGCGGCACTTCCTTCGCCTTGAGAAGAGTTCGAGCGAATCTGTAGCAGTGCCTGAAGCGCCGAATACTCTGTTTCAGCGGGACGATCGCTCATGGTCCTTATCCTTGGGGAGTTCTCCTCCTCCAGCTCTGCCTCAACTCTTTCTCCTCGGAAACTCTCTCAGGAATCTCCGATCCTCTGGAAAGGGTGGCTTGGGGTTTGGGATGGACTATCGTCGACGGCGTCAATAATGCGTGAGGAAGCCTGTATTTGAAAGAGAACAGAATGGTTTCTGGTTGGTTGAGAGAAAAGCACTTCTAAAATTGAATGAGCTGGAGCGCGTGAAGATTCGGGTGAAAGCCGAAGAAGAATTAAGGACACAAGGATGAGAAACAGGCTTCAGTACTTTCTTCACCTTCATGACGCATGACGCGCTTGAGAGGCCAAAGCAATCCCAGCGAGACCGAAAGGCTCGCCATTGTTGGATGCAGCTGGCCGAGAACCTCATCATGAAGAGCAATCAAACCAGGCAATGACGAGCCTCAGATACCCTTCCACAGGAAGACAAGGGCGAAAGCCTGTGGTTGACGCACCCGCAGATCGATAGCGGATAATCTACCAGCCAGAAAACTTCTCCAACAGCGAACAAGACAACAGGTATCACACACAACAAAAATGGGACAATAAAACTCGTTATCTTCTTACCAGATCGGTTTATGATCAGCTTTCGTTCCTCAGCTACTCGGAAAATGATTGACAACGGCAACACTCCAGATGTTGCTGTTTGTTGTCTGTTTGTTGTTTGTTTGTTGTTGGTTGTTCCTGTCTCTTTTGTGCCTTTTTGCTCGGAATCTCAGCTCCGAGTGAAAACTGAAGAAAAGTGATGCAAGTCATCCACTCACTGAAAGGTAGTACTAAACCGTACACAGTAACTTGCACAGAACGGAAAAGACTGGCGACAAACATGGTAAGGCATCTCCGAAGAACCCATTGATAAATCTCGGGTAGCTTTTTAGCTCTGATGAGTGTTCGGCTCAGAGATGACACCATCTGTTGGGATCCTATGCTTGCCAACAGTCATCCATGACAACGCAGTCCCTAGCTAGATCACCAACACCCCCGCCCCTGCACAGAACAAGCTTTTAGCTTTTGGCTTGCATATGGTAGCATGTGCAGCTGCTAAGTGGATGGCTGACTTGTCTTATATGTTACTCTAAACGAATCAGTATGGTTTTGGAGTTTTGGGGAGTGCAATCCCCTCCAGCCCCCCAAAAAATCCTAGAATGACGAACTGGCTTCCTTACTTTAGGCTACCATCCTAAACAATAGGAAACAACACTAGAGTTTTTGTTGTGATTGAATCATTCCATCTAGCTAGCTAGAAGGCTTCAATCGCTCATGACCAGCCAGAGCAACCTCCTCAGGCTGGAATGTTGGTTTCAAGCAGGCTCGACCTACTGTAGTAGGCACCATTGCAGGAGCTATTGCAGGCAAGGCGCCATCCCAAAAGAGCTGGCAACAAATCTTTCAGCAGAAGTAGCGGGTTGGTCGTTTAGTTGCTGATAGCGAGGAAACTTGTGTCATTGGTGATGCTGCAGTGGTTGGCGACATAGCTTTGGATGAAAAAATTTAGCCGATGATGCGCCCGTAAACTAGAAAAGATCCAGCTAAAAGCTATCAATTCCTCCATAGACCAGCCAGTGCCGCCAATACAGCCGGCAGCTCGCTTACCGTGCGCATGTGCCCCTTGTTTGCAAGACTGGAAACCTTGATTTACAGCAATTTTGCCGGTACACCCAACAAATCTAGGAATGGCTATGAGAAACCTCCACGTTTAACTTTGGTTTAGCCAAAATGCCAAAATATTTCTGTAAAAGGTGAAAATTGCTTAGCCTTTGCAACCATGACCGAACCGTAAAAAAGAAAGTTCAGAATTCAGAATATTCTTACTTCAGGAAAAGCAGAAGGATTCTTACTCTCAGCGGGGTTCTCACTCTGTTGAAATACTTTTTGAGGAATGAGGTATATAATATTTTGTTTTTTAATAGATTCCCTAAGCCCCCTGCAACGTTGAAGCCTGGTCCTGCTGAAAATGAAGAAGCCTTCTGAATTGGCTTCCTAATTATCAGCTGGTACTGTAGTCATTTTTGATAGTCTTTCTAGATCTGAATTCCATTTATGGTTGGTGTGACCGGGGAGTGGTGTTGCGGGTTGCGGGTTTTTCAAACTTTCAAACCTCCTTTTCTCCTTTTCTCAAGACTTATTAATTATTCATTAATTAATAGTTTGACCAAAAAAGAACATTTTTTCCATTACGGAGTATTTGCTTGCCAGGTATCGGTAGCGCTAAACCCAAGGGTGCAAAAGTTGAGAGTACGTAAAAATAAGGGAGCTTGCAGGTCGGATCTCGAATATATTGGAACCCAAACCATACCGGTATTCAAGCAGCAAAGGCAAAGGAGCTGCACAGCTGATACATTGCTGTCATTGCAACCATGGATCAACTCTAACAAAAAGGCACACAGTTTGGAGCTGAAGATATCACCAGAAACTAGCTAGCCAGTACATTTATTTGCAAAAAGTGTCGCCACTGATGCTACCGTACCGGTAGGTCTAACTAATAGAGACACGGCCATTTGAGGAGCTGTGGATTCATTCTTTTGCGCCACTTCTTAGTCCATTTTCCGATACCGCAAAGCGCATTCCACGCATTTGATCAGTTCGATTCTCATCCAATCAGTCAATTCCGTTCGCTCACAACTTCAAGGCCACGATATTGATTTTGCCCTTCTCAGGCATTTCTGTTGTAGCCTTCCGGTTTGGACCGCCCACGTGCATTTGAAATCCTAATTGCATGAACTTGTCCCATAGAACCTGTGGGGAACATCTTTCAAATCCATTGAGTACTTTTTTCTCAAGCTCAAAGAAGACAACACGTGATGTTCGTAACACCCGTTTCATCCCGTCAAAGATATAGCATTCGAAGCCCTGTGCATCCATTTTCATCAAATGTACACGAGTTCCGTCGTGGACGATTGAGTCTAGGGGCTCCACGCGGATGGGCATTGGGGGCAAAAATGTTGCCCTATTATTGATCTTGATAACCTTGGAAACAACTGCATGCCCTCGGTTGTCACTTGCCATGTGAATTGTTGATTCAGCTGACTCTGCTCCTAACGCGATTGGGAAGAGATGAATTCGGTCACGGAGCGTTTCGTCTAGTCTCATGAAGGTAGAAGTCATGACAAACAGATTGTAGGGATGTGGTTCAAAAGCCAAGATAGTTGCATTGGTTGTCAAGAGCATCTGCATGACGCAAGTACCAATGTTTGCTCCAACATCCACATAAATAATGGGGGAATCTTTGTTGGATGCGTCATTGCCTTGACCACGGGCCAACAAGGTGGGAAGTCCATCGCATTCCACATGACGGCCTTTCTTTACAATGCTGTTGCTGACAAAATGATCGTCGCTGAGAGGATGGGCACAAAATGGGACTGCTGGTGCCACTTCCCCTCGAATAAACGGGCGGTAGTCATTCCAGTTGCACGTCAAATTCATGTTGGCAAAGAGAACGGACGACCTATCCCACATCTTCCAACCAGGCCCAGATGTCTTGCTCAGAAATGAGCCACTTGGTGACTTCTTACTTCGCTCCTGAGATGCTTTGAGGGTATGGGAGTACGAAGGTCTCGAAAGTGGTCCGCCTTCCCAAGCTGTCATCCGAGAAGATTGACCTGCTGGGTCACTAATGTGCGGCATGAAACGCGCACTGAACACAGTGTAGCCCAACATCACGCCGACCAACAGCGTCGGCAGTGTACCAATCCATTTTTTCCTTGTTAGCTGTCCTCGTGTCATGCTTGATGTTTGATAAGCTCCTGCTTCCTAGTAGCTACCGTAGACTGGCTAGATGTGAGCTTGCAAGTGAGCTTCAAAGTGTGAGATTGAGTGCTGTTAGTGGTTGGTTTGTTGTGAGGGTGGTATTCTTTTTTTCTCCTGGGAGCGGGCCAGAGCCAGGTGCGCGGTGCTGCTCCGGTTAGCAGCCAATGTGCAATACAAGTACTGTTACCAGCGTACCAGTACTCCGAGTGAGTAACCCAACACCAGCACTGTGCTCCTTCCTCCGCTTCCTTCCCAACACATCCAGAGAAATGAGATGAGGGCTTCTTTTTGATGTTCCACTTCTCGTCATCGTACATGTACTGTATGCCTCCGCTTGTACGCTTACAAAGCCAGGTCTCGCCTTGAGCAATGCGGAATGATGAAGTGGCTACCGGTAGCTAGCTTGCTTGGTCGCATGCGGTAAAAATATTTCGTGTCTAGACATCTAGACATCTAGCTAGCAGAGTACCAGACCATGGTACAATAGTCTGAGTCTAACGAGCGGAAACGCAACCCGGAGATGTGTGCCGTCCGCAAAGCCAAGGCTGCCTTAGGGTCTTTGGAACGAATGTGATGGTCACAGTCACCAAGAGTTTAGATGGTATGTGCAAAGTTACCTTCATCATATAGTCAATAATGGGATAAGGAAGGGAGCTCATGATAAATTTCCCTCCTGTGCAACCGGCCGACAAGACCAATCAAGATCTTGTTCCCTTGCTCACTGACACCAAGTGAGGAAACGGGAAAGATTGATCTGGCTCTCTTGGGATTGGGAGATATTGTCATTCCAACCACTATCTTGCCTCGCATTTTGCATGCTGGAAGTCGTGTGTTTCCCAGGGTTTGTATTACAAGGGACTTTATTCCACGTACTGGTACGTGTACTGGTAGCGGAGCCAGTACCAAACATCGGAAGCGAGACTCGACTCGACTCGACTCGACTCGACTCGACTCGCTGGATGAAATCGTCACAAACTCGGACAAGCAAAGGGTGACATCCTGTGCTGGACAAGCCCAATGAAGAATCCGTTGGAATTCGTACTGGCCATCTCGGATCCCTACCGCAAATATGCCGTTCACATCGCAGGAAGGAAATCCTCTAGCTAGCGTAGATAGCAATGCAAACATCGCTGGCAACTACGCTGCTGATCTAATGTTGTCCCTTTTAGCTGCCCGTAGGACAATCTTTGCATACCGGTAACGCCGTGAAGGTGGCCTTGTACTTTATCATTTCGAAAGTCCGCAGGTTTACAGGAATCTTTTGTAGTTAATAGCACTGGAACGCAGGGTTTTAGCTCAGAGGACGGAAGAGAAACAACGCATTGTTTTAATGAAATTTTTCAAAAATACAAATGAAAGCACTGCGAAACTATGTACAGGAGGACGTCCCTGGTAACACACTACATGGTTGCTAAGCCCATGGACATCAATTCTTGCTGCTGTTTCATTTGGAGAGTAGCCAGGGCTCTTCCAACTTCTGGTTTGGCAGCGTGAGCTTCAATGCTCATTTGAAATTGCTGCATGGAGCATCCTAGTCCATTCAGAGCTTCTCCACCGGAATCATTGGCCGTGGCGGAAAATTCCATTTGCAACCTCTGTGCTACCGCAGGGGATGACAAGTCCTTGCCTTCTTCCTTGTATTTGTTAACCAAACCTCGCATTGCCTCGCTCAAGGCACCAAAGTAAACTTCCGCAATTTCAATGAGCTTTTCCGGTGGCAAGATCTCGAAGCTCTCATTGGAAACCTCGTCTGGTTTTCCTGGTCTTTTACCAATCACAGACTCACCCGAGACATTCTCCCACAATTTCTGGAACCGTTCAATTGATTTCTTGGCCTCGGGGTATTTCTCTGGTTGATCCAAAAATTCCCAGGTGGCCTCTTCCAGACAATCCTCATCGACGTCGTTGTCTTCAAAGACAGCAGTCTGCTTCGCGGTGAGAGCGCGCTCAAACTCTCCCCTCAATAGCTGTCGCAGTTGTGCTTCGGGTATTTGCTGTCCGGCCATTTGGAGTTGCTGAATTTGCTGCCCGAGCTGTCCCAACACTGCCTGCATTTCCATAAAGAGACGATCGAAAATCTTGCACACATCTTGCTCTGTGATGTAGTCCTCTGCGGGATCCTCATCAATCTCGTCAATGCCACCCGTTTTGCTGGATGACGCAGGAATCAACGAAAACGCTGCCGCCGCCATCAACAAGGCAGAGCCTGCTATTAGCACAGTGGACGAGGAAGACGATGACATGGTCGTTGGGGGACGAGAATGCTGCCAAGGAAAAAGATAGATTGATAGATATCGGTAGTGGACCAGTTAACAGTGTGATAACAGGAGAGAAAGATGAGGGATAATACCACTTGGTTGGTTGGCTGTTGTGATTGGCGAATGATGAATCCGAATGGTTTTCAACGAGTTCACATACATTGGCTGCAGTTCGCACGAGTACCAATGCCCACGCAAGGTTTACGTGAGGGGCAAATCGGTGGTGGAGGAATGACCTCAGCAGAACTGATGTTTTCTCGATTCAACTTTATTAAAATTATAGAAAATGCAAGCAATGTTTCAACCAAAGCCATTTTTAGACCATGTTTATCTTCAAATTGTAAAAATAGGTGTAGAATGTGACCGAAATGCTGTTTTTTAGAAAATCAATGCCGATGCAAGAAGTGCGTTTCCATGCAGTGTTGCGAGTCTTGCAGCTTTCAGACAAGTACCAGGAGTCCACCCAGGATAGGACGTTCGACGTTTTTCACTCAGGCTTTAAAACTTGACACGACTGACTCCAGTACAATTAAGGGCTTGTTTTTAAGGGCTTGTTTAGGGGCTTGTTGAAGGTTTAAGGGATTGTTTTAAGGGCTTGTTTATTTAAGGGCTTGTTTGATCCTAATAAGGGCTTGTTCTATGGGGTTTACACGAAGGCTTAAGGGTTTGTTTTGAGAACATAAGGGCTTGTTGTTAAGGGTTTGTTTTTTAAGGGCTTGTTTAAGGGTTTGTTGAAGATTTAAGGGCTTGTTTAAGGGCTTGTTTCCAGTCGTGTAAATTTGAAGTTTTTTAAATCCTGAGTGAAAAACGTTGGACGGTCCAGGTCGTCTTGTTGCTAGCTAGCTAAAGTAGCTCTTTACTAAGGCCGGTCTCTACCGGAGCGACTAAAGTAGCGACTAAGCCATATTTCATAGTTTAGTCGATAGTTTAGTCTCTGGGGGTGGTGTCTACCATAGGGACTAAAGGTGATACAGACTAAAGGCTTTAGTCAATATGTTCGTTCACCGACTAACCGGAGGCTGGTTAGTCGGTGAGTGAGTGTACCAACTAAAGCCTCTTTAAGAACTCTTTAAAAAAAGAACAGCACTTTTTAAAAAAGAACAGCACTTTAAAAAAAGAACAGCACCCTCATTGCACAGCCTCACTATCAGAGCATCGCGACAGAGCTGATAGAGTAGAGGTGCGATCGAACGATCGAACGATCGAAGAGGAGTATCAGCCGATAGTAGAGGTGCAACCGATCGAACGATCGAATGATCGAACGATCGAACGATCGAAGAGGAGTATCGGCCGATAGTAGAGGTGCAAACGATCGAACGATCGCACCTCTATCGCACTTTATCAAGCCGACAGTCTTCGGTTGAGAAAAGAAAGCCATCTCTCATTGCAGAGTATGGAGTGCGGGATGGCTTTCTATTCTCAACCGAAGACTGTCGGCTTGGTCAATTGACTGATGAGCTGAGGTGCGATCGACTGATGAGATTTAAGTCTTGTTAACTCCAAAAAGTAATCACTTCTGTTAAGTCTTTGTTTGAGTCCTTTAAATCCACCATGCTGATAGAATATTGGTAGCCCACCAAGTGATCACTTTTGTTAAATCTTGTTTGAGTCCTTTAAGTCCAGTAGTTTTCCGTTTAGTCATTTGTTTAGTGCTGGGTAGACAGGTCCAAATGACTAAAGAACTGACTAAATTGTTTAGTCCGAGATTTAGTCATCTGCTGGTAGACACCACCATTACTAAAGGATAATGACTAAATCTTGAATTAAACAACCACCTAAAGTATTCCTTTAGTCGCTACTTTAGTCACTCCGGTAGAGACCAGCCTAATAGCTATCTAGCAGCTGACCAAGATGATAGCTCCAGCAGGCCTTCAACTTACCAAGCATGATTCGATGCGTGAGAGGGAACTGCTACTAGTACTAGTACATGTAGCTCTCGTACTTGAGCAATGAGGACTCGGAGGGGATCGCTGCGGAGTCTCACCCCATGCATGTTCAGATATACAGAATAGTGTAACCAAATGGCAGCCATATCGACTGTGTCCATAAATGGCAGGCCCAGCGCAATGTTGGGGTACCTTCCTACTGGCAGCAGCGAAGACGTGCAGGTACACTGCAAAGGAGGTGAGACCCTACTCTTCCAGCTTGCCGATATACTAGTATTTGGCACCCAATATGTTTGTCATGCATACCGGTTCTGGTGGTTCGGTGCAAGAGCCTTATCCAATGGATCAAAGTGCGGCTTGTCTGTCTGATTGAAGCCGAGCAAAAGTGAGGCTAATCGCTCGATCGAAATACCTTCTTGAACGAAGAAAATGGATTTCTGTGCCAGACAACACAAAGGATATGACAAGAGATTGCAACGTAGCAAGATTAGAGCTAGATAGCACCTTAGTGGCATCTGCATTTGTTACAGGACATTCGATCCAATTGGTGCCATGCACATCGTGGAGTGAGGGAGTGGAAAGGGTACTGTACGGCTGTGCGCATCCACGTCAACGCTCCACGGAAGTCTTCTTTTTCCACGTTCAGGTTTGCTTGGCTGTTTGGGGAGTTTTTGCTCCTCGATTCGATTCCTTGCTCTTGTGATCTTCAGAGGCACTTGCAATATCTGACCGGGAGCAGTCAGAGGGGTTGGGTGTGGATGTCACCATTTCTTGCTGGGCATTTCCTCTTGACACCCTGCGGCGAGCCATTTCAACACATTTGCTTCCGCCAAACTGCTGTTGATGGTTTGATTGCTTCTCTATCTATTGGGGCAGACATCAGGTTTGGTCGTGCTAGCTAGACTAGGAGGAGGAAGTTTTAAAAGGAACACTGAATCTTCTTGATGCATGGCTGTCGGGGAATCGTGTACCGGCTTAGCGGTTGTCCAAGGTGGCAGTTTCAGTGACAGCAGCTGGATCCGAAAGGGGTTGAAGCCATCACCGCCGAGAAGCTTAGCACAGAAAGCCACATCAAATCAGTTTTGTGGCAATCTGTGTATAACACGTACCCAAATCTGATCAGCCAGCTTTTAAAACCCTTCTCAACGTTGAAAGAGTGGCATCAAAAACTGGTTGCCGATTGGCTAAAGTCGGCTATGCACTTGCTACACCAGCTAATAAAGTCTGGCATAGCGTTTGGAGAGCCTTGATTGGCAAACTAAGCTGGCTCTTGCTTCTCGGAAACCCTGGGAAGCTGAAAGACAACAAGAAGCAACAGTGTCATGTGAGCGGCTGCACCGCGTGGACAAGATCAACCATGGCATTGCAGGCAACCTTCAAGCGGTGCATTTGCGTTTGGTCGAGTTCTCGCTGTACGCTGAAGTAGTGGTACCAGGTACCATTAGATCTTTCTTGACAAGCTTGTCCCAATCGAAGACAACTTTGTGCCATCCGGTCATCCACCAGACCGTTTTGGCCGCGAGCGGGATCCAGCATCTTGGGAGCCAATGACAGCTTTCTAACAGCCAGATTTACTATCCCAAAAGAAGTAGCGAAAAAGCGGTTGCTTCTTTGCGATGTCCCATCGGGACAAGAGAACGCTGAACTGGCCAATCAAATTTTAAGTGTCCAATTTGAAAGAACATGGTGAGGCGAGAGGTCTTAGATACCAGCTACCGATTAATATTGAAATTTTAGATCAACCTTGTTTGTTAAAATATGATAGAAATGCTTTTAGAAGACGTGTTTAACTGGTAAGTTTGAAGTTATTCAATTTCTATGGTATATTACTCAGAATGTTCAATTAGTAAGTATGCCATTGCCTCATGTTACCAATCTATCGGTAAATATTTGTACTTGAATTTGGCGTGTCTACAGCTGCTGGTTGAGTGTCTTCCGTCCAGTAGAAACCCTACTAGAAAGTACTCCAGTACTTCTTTCCGTGTGGCTGTACGTGACCCATCAATCCATCAACCTTCAGCTAACCTTCGCACTTTTTCTTACGTGGCCCCATCGGAGGATTGGTAACTTGAGGACCTTCCAATTTGATATAACCGGGCCGCATTTGATTGGAAAGAAAGACAACACAAGGGCCATTTCGAGAACGGAGTCTGTGTTACGACGCCATTGTCATATTTCAGTGCAATTCTTGCCATCATCTCATCATTGTCCGATTGAGGAAGTCTATTTCCCGTGACCACCATCAGTTCGATTCCGCCTCTTCTTCTTCACCATGACGAGCCACGATGAAGCCGCTTCCAAAGACGGCAGTGCTGCTACCACCGGCACTTCTCAGAGCGTTTCTACTCCTCCGGAAGAACAAACCGTCACCGTCCATCCTCTTGCCTCCGACGACAACAAGGCTCGCCGTCGATTCGTCACCACCCATCGGAAGACTCTGGAGCACATTAACCGCGACAGCTTATTCAACACACGCTATGAAGTCCCTGATCAAAAGAGGAAAAGCGCTTCCAGTTGGCCCAAGAAAACCCTGGGAGCCATGCATGATAAGGCTGCCTCCAGGTCAGCCTACGATTGGCTTGAGGTATTCCTACCCATGGCAAAGTGGCTCAAGACGTACAAGGTCCGAGATCTTCTTCTCCAGGACGCCATTGCAGGATGCACTGTGGGAGTCATGGTTGTCCCTCAATCCATGAGTTATGCAAAGTTGGCTGGGTTGCCGGTGGAATATGGTCTCTACTCTGCCTTGGTGCCGGTTTATGCCTATGCCTTCTTTGGAAGTTCTCGTCAGTTGGCCGTGGGACCCGTGGCTTTGATCTCTCTGATGCTCAGTACTGGTTTGACCCATGAGTTGGCAAAGACGGGACATTCTCCAGAGGATGAAGACTATCAAGCAATCTACAATACATTGGCCATCCAGGTCGCGTTCCTAGTTGGGTGCTTCTACATTATCCTGGGTGTTCTTCGGTAAGTCTTCCGCATTGGGCGTGGCTTCCATACCAGTTCTTTATTAAAAGGTCCCAATCAATCATCAACTAACATTGCGCTTTGTGGTTGGTTGGTAGACTCGGGTTCATCACAATCTTCTTGAGCCACGCTGTGATTTCTGGTTTCACCACTGGTGCAGCTGTCATCATTGGCATGTCCCAGGTCAAGTACATCTTTGGGTATGACGTGAAAGGGAAAACACTGCACAAGGTGCTCAAAGACATCTTTGCAAACATTTCCGAGTTCAACTACAAAACGTTCCTCGTGGGTATTCTTTCCATTATTGCCCTGGTGACAATGAAGCACATTGGAAAGACTTATCCCAAATTCAAATGGATGAGAGCCATTGGACCACTGACCGTGTGCACGATCACCATCGTCTTGAATGTTATCTTTGATCTGGAGGGCAAGGGTATTCCTGTCGTTGGTGCAATCCCTGTTGGCCTGCCTCCGGTCACAGCTGATCAATGGTTTCCAATTGAGAGCGCAGGAGACCTTATGCTGGTCGTTTTTAGCATCACAATTGTCGGATTCATGGAGTCCATTGCGATTGGGAAACAGCTGGCCAACAAGCACAAGTATGAACTCGACAGCTCGACCGAATTGATTGGTCTTGGAATGGCAAACTTGTGCGGAGCCATGTTTATGAGTTATCCCGTCACTGGAAGTTTCAGTCGATCAGCAGTCAACAACGAGGCCGGTGCGAAGAGTGGCATCAGCGGCATCGTAACGGCCACCATCGTCATGCTGGTGCTGCTCTTCTTGACTCCCGTCTTTGAACAGATGGTACGTTCGTTGCTGTGGTGTGGTGCTAACTAACCGAATGGCCATTGCATGTCTAACAACTATTCCACTCAACTGTCTACTCTGCAGCCGCTTGCAGTCTTGGCCGCAATCGTCATTTCCGGGGTGCTCGGACTTCTTGATTACCCCGAAGCGATCTATCTCTGGAAAGTACACAAGTTTGATTTTGCAGTCTGGTTAATTGCTTGCCTTGGAACCATGTTCTTGGGCGTTGAAATTGGATTGGCCATTGCCGTCGCCGTGTCGTTGCTCTTGGTGACTTACGAGTCGGCCTACCCTCACACCGCTGTCCTGGGAAGGTTGCCAGGTACCACGGTATACCGCAACATCAAGCAATATCCCGAAGCAGAGCGCTACGATGGAATTGTCATGGTGAGAATTGATGCTCCTATCTACTTTGCAAACACTCAAAACGTTCGAGAGAAAATATCCAAGTACGAAAGGCAGGCAGAAGAACAGCTCATCGAGCGCAATGGTTCTGTTAAGTACGTGGTACTCGAGTTCAGCCCCGTGTCGCACATTGACACGAGCGCCCTCCACATTCTCGAAGACATCTACACGACGTATCGAGATAGGGGCATACAGCTATGCATTTGCAACCCAGGTGTGACGGTTATGGAGAAACTCGTTCTGAGCGGCCTTGCAGATTCCATCGGGCGACGACATATCTTCACTTCTCTCCATGATTGCGTGAACTGGTGCTTGGACGAAATGGACAATGTCGAGTCCTCGGTCCACGGATTTACTCCAGATGATGTCGAAGAATCGTTGGCGACCAACGATGATATTGACGACGACAACAACCCGCCACCAACCAACGAGCAGCAAGAGGAAAGCGACAGTAAAGGTGGGTCTGCTGTGGGGATGGTTTTTGCTGCCGATGATATTGAAGCGGAGATCAAAGAGCAGATTGAGATTGACAGCGAGGAGAAAGGGGTCAAGGTCACCTTCGCTTCGCTTGGCACCGGGCAGCTGTAGCCCTCAAGTCAATTACATATAGGACATTTCATTTTTAAACGGCGCTACTAGAACATTTATATTTTTCCTTCTAGGGGATGAGCAAACTTGCCCATGGCTCTGTGTTGAATTTGTTAGAGCGTTTTTGTAAAAATTGTGTGCGCTAAGCCAATCTTTTACTTTGGCTGTTTTTCTCTATTGGATTTGATTGGATTGCGTTGGATTAGATTGGATTGCATTCAATTACAGTTTACTCTAATGTCCGCACAAGGGCTGAAATCTTGGGTCATGACTTGAGTTTTTGAGATTTGACTCAAGTCAGTACTCAAGTCAGCACTCAAGAGAACCCCTCCTGTCCACACAGCAACATGGTACCAGTCGTACTAGCCGGGGTGGCTCGATTCCATTCGTGCTTTCTTGTTCTCCTCGATTTCGTGCTTTTTTGGTGCATTTCGAAATTATACAAAACAAAATTCGATTTTGCCATCATTTGAATGTGCGACTTGGCAAAAAGGCGTTGACTCAAGTCAATGGTGTTTTCGCAAAATCTTGAGTCATGACTTGATGCTGACTTGAGTACTGACTTGAGTCAAATCTCAAAACTCAAGTCATGACTCAAGATTTTCCATCATGTTGACCTTGTGCGGACATACGACTATATAAATAACAGTACCATTTGGAATCCAATTCAATCCAATTCAATCCAATCCAATCCAATCCAATGCAATCCAATTAAATTTATCTTCTGGCAAAAATACGAATTTCGTCTTTTTAACTGATTTTGGCGAGTCACACTCCATTACAATACAGGGCTATTGCAAGATTTGCCCATCCCCTCTACAGTATAGCCTACTACTAGCTAGCTAGTAGAAGACAGGCAATCGGTTTCAGCCCAGTTGATGAGCCACTCCTGCAGCTAGCTAGCTGGGCTCGCATCTGCAAACTACAGCACCAGTACTCACAAAAGGATCGCCAACCACGAAGTTGGCTAGGTTATAATTTTAGTTTTTCGTCTGTCGTCGTAACATTTAGGGTTACCGGTAGGGGTTACAGGTTTGAGCCTTCAGAGCTGCCTTCTGTACCAGTAAGGTACCACTTGTACCGGTACAGGTGGGTAGCCGCGATACTGGTAGGTAGCCATGGTAAAGGTAGGTAGCCACGGTACTGGTAGGTAGCCACGGTACTAGCTAGCTACTAGTATGATACTAGAGTACGATAGCTTCCAGTTTTAGTTTTTCGTCTGTCGTCGTAACGTTTTTAGGGTTACCACAAGTCTGAGCCTTCAGAGCTGCCTTCTGTAAGGCACCAAGATACCGGGACGGTACGGTACTGGTAGGTAGCCACCGTACTAGCTAGCTACTAGTACGATACCAGTATGATAGCTTCCAGGTTCCTGGTACTAGCATTTCTTCCAGCTATGTCACACAAGTCAAGTTCCATTTCATCGGTACAGTACGGTTCCAGGTCCCGATACTGGTAGCTCTAGCTAGCTTGGTAGGGTACGGTTCCGGGTCCAAGTATGGGCTGTAGTTTAGCAGAACCATGGTACTTTGACTGGAACTGGGTATTATGATGGAAGTTGGAGAAGATCTGAGAGAGTTTAATGTGGGGAGGTACGGTTCCGGGTCCGGGTACTAGTAGCTTTAGCGTTCCGGGTCTTGGTAATAGTAGCTTTAGCTTGGTACAGTATGGTTCCAGGTCCAGATACTAGCTAGAGCTACTAGTAGTAGCTCTAGCTTGGTAGGGTACGGTTCCGGGTCCAGGTACGGTAGCTTAGCAGAGCCATGGTACTGTGATTGGAACTGGGTATTATGATGGAAGTTGGAGAAGATCTGAGAGGACGGCTAGGGCTGTCACTAGCTGGGAACTGGGGAGGAGCTAGTTTTGGGAGAACTGCTAGCTAGGGCTATGGTATCATTGGCTGGGAAGGAGCTGGGAGAACTGCCACGGAGCCACATCACTAGCTGGGAGAGTTGCTTGGTAGCTAGCTAATCCTAACTGGCTGAAGTCAGGATAGCTCTAGCTGGAAGCAGTGCTGCTTGCTAGTAGTAAAGCAAGCCCACGCCAGTTAGCCAAGCAACTGACAGCCCTCATTTCAATTTCCGTGGTTGGCGCAACCGGAGGCCTCTTTTCTTTCACTGCCACTCCCGCGATCTGCGGCCAAACGAGTCGAGTGACTCGACTCAGTCTCGGCACTTGGCACCCTTCGGCGAAATTGCAGCGTCCCGCTTTTGTGTGTGTTGATTGTAGCCACACATAAAAAAGCCGCCTTGGACAACAACGCATCAATCAAATCTTTGGATCCAATGATAGATATACCCGTACCGGTAGCCAAGCTTCACACAGATAGATAGAAGAGCGATGTGTAGTCGAAGTGAATAATGACAGATAGTTCCTATTACCCCGAATCATTGAACTTGGGCTCGTTGCAGTTACACAGCATGAAAGTGTCTGCGAAACGCGACCTCTTATAATGACAACGAACCATCACGCAGCCCATGCATGTACTCGACGACGGAGTCAACAACTCCAAGGACACTACATGATTGTGCAATTGCAGCCGGTGTCGGCTCTTCGAGCTGACTTTGTAATGTCATCATTATGAAATACATCGCCTGGAACAAAGAGAGAAGTGTGAAAACAAGGTGAGGCTTGTTGCTTGGTCTACGTTCGAAGACAGTGGCAAACGAGACAAGTCGCACGTGAATAAGTGTCCAAAGATTGCAAAATTGTCTTGAAAGGAGGCCTCGCACTGCTGTTTTCATCCCAGCACTCCATCAAGAGGGTTGTAAGCCTCTGATCCCAATTCCGAGGAATGATTGGACGGTCTCCTTCCTCTGATGCGCGCCTCACAGCCTCGAGACCATTGAGCGTTGGCCACGGCGGTCTTCCATCCAAAAGATAATGAAGAATCATAGCGTAAGAATACACATCCACAGTTTCGTTGTAGTCCTCGTGGCGAAAGACCTCAGGTGCCATAAAACGGTAGCTTCCGGTCTCGCCAGTCATGAATCGCCCCTTTTGTTCCATCTTTTTCGGGTCTGGTCGAACTTTTGCCAGACCAAAATCGGATATCTTCAATACACCGGTGTGATCGAGCAGTAGATTAGCTGATCGCGACGATCGAAGGAAGCACAAAAGCGTTAGTCCAAGATTCGATTCGACTTATAGAGAGCACAATCACTGCCATCTTCACGTACCAGGTTTCAAATCTCGGTGGATCACAGGAGGTTTGCTGAATGAAACAAACGTGAGAAATCGTGTTATCCGGCTCACGAGTGTCAGCGAAGAAAGCAAACACGTACCATGTGTGTAGGTAATTCATCCCCCTGGCTAGTTGCAAGGCATATGAAATCGCACTCTTCTTGGCCAACCTCGTTCCGTGCACTTGATGCGCTTTAAAGACGTCCAAGAGAGAGCATTCCATGAGCTCTGAAATCATGACTTCGTAGTTTTCGGTAGTGGAGAAGGCTAGTAACAGCACAATGTGTGGGTGCCTGAGCGATTTGAGCACGGAGATTTCTTGTCGAAAGTCCATGAGCGCCTCTTCCTTCTGATCACAGTCCATTGCTGCTTCATCCATGATTCGCATAGCCTCGTCGACATCAGCTCCCTCTTCAATGCTCTCCAGGGCACGCTTGTTGACCCAGTCTTGTCGAATTTTGGCACTCTTGATACATTTGGCCGCCACCATGGTTCCTCTCCAACGACACTTGAAGATTTCTCCAAACGCACCGGAACCGATTCGATCGACCATTTCCAATTCTTCAAAGTCGACCTTGAGATTGTCTTGTTCTCTTCTTGTTTGTGATGTATCAATGCTATCGCCAAGGTAGGAAGACTGCATTCGAGCCAATAATTGTGGTGCTTGCTTGGCTCCGTGACTTTGCAGTATGTTGGCACATTCCTTCTGTTCTGCCTTGACAGCATCATCTAGAGGCCTTGATCCCCATCGATCTTCGGCATTCACATTGGCTCCAGCGTTGCAAAGCAACAATACAATCTGTGCATGTCCTTCGGATGCTGCCAAATGCAATGGCGTTCGTTTGTCGTAGTCCCCTTTACTCACAATGGCATTTACGGTTTTGGCTCCAGCTGCCGTGAGCAGCATTTGGACTTCATCGACATCCCCTTCGGCGGCCGCTGTGATCAAAATTGTCGATTGGTTTCCCGATCCTGTGATGGCTCCTTGTTGTCGTAAGAAGAGTACCACTTCTCGGTGTCGATGGCGATGAGCATCGTCCAGTGGACTTTTTAAAATTAAAAAGAGAAAATGAGAACGCCAATGAGGATTGATTATCTTTTGCATTCATCACGAAGGAACACATTTCCAAAGCTGAACCAGTTCAAAACCTACCTTCCTCCCCACCTGTCCGACCGGTTGATTTTGGCATGTTGGGTCAATACTAGATACTGACAAATCTGCAAGTGTCCTTCGGATGCCGCCACATGAAGCGCCGTGCGTCGGTCATAGTCTCGAAAGTTGACCTGATGAGGTCGTTTTTGTAATAGTTCCTGAACGCGCTGCAAATGCCCAGCAGCCGCCGCCTGCAAGAGATTGCATCCAGCTGCAAACTCTTCGGGTGCCAGGTTCAAATCCGCACGAGACGCCAAAATGCCATTTCCCTTGACTCGATGTTCGGTGAGTGAGATATCCAATTCTCCCTGTTGTTGAGTTTCAAAGTTGAGACTGCGAGTGTTGGGGCTGTTGGCCGGTGCCGGAATTGGCAGTTGGAGTGACTGGACCCTTCGGTGGACGCCATGATGATGATTATTGTTGTTGTTGTTATTATGGAGGGATTGTTCTTGTTTCATGAGTGCCAACTGTTGTTTGCCACTGCTGCTACTGCTCAATCGATAGGTCGTATTGGACGAAGAACCACCCTTTCCACCACCACCAAAGAGTTTGGTCAAGGCCGATGTTCGCCTCGAATTGGAAGGACTCTCAGGAGGAGGTTGGTTGGAAAATGGCAAGGGTGGTCCTGGAATAATGTCTTCATCATCTTCTTCCACAGCCACCACAAAGGGTCGTCGAAAAGCAGCTTGAAGCGCCATGGTCTCGTTTTCGTCTTGGTTCTTGGGAATGTTGATTCCTGTATTATTACTCGTGGTTTCTTCTGCTTTTTGTGGAGGCATGCTTCCATTCGAAACTTCTATACTGACGTCCATGGTGAAAGAAGTTTTACTGAACGAAAATACTTTGGAGTTGCCGGAGTTGCCGGTTGCCGGTGTTGTTGTATTTGCACAGCTCGGATCCCTAACAATAAGGAAGGAACCAGAGGGCACTTGGCTTGAGAGAGTCAATGAGAAGCAAGCAAGTATTAGCTCGCAAGCAGAAGTGGTTCTATGGATCTATGGATCGATGGATGGTCTTGGCGCTGTCCGTCATCAAAAATTCGGCATTCTCATCATTCTCATTGGGTCTTTTTCTTCTCGCCTCAATTGGAAATGGGATCGAGATGGATGCTCCTCAAAGAGGCCTTCGCTTGGGCCTGTGAGTTCGCATCCTTAAATCTTTTTATTGTTCTCTTGAAAGTACAGTTTTCCGGAAGCCACTTCAAGGCTCCAAGAGGTTCCATTAAATTTTTTTGGCCAAGTGCCGGATGGTCGGATGGTACCAGTAACCAGTACGTGTACCACTGGTACCATATCCTGGAAGTGGTGGAGCTGTTGTGTCTCCCACGAACCTTGCGACCATCACAACGTAATTCCTGGCGACCATGGCGACCATGGCACCGGAACGAAGGCAGGTCTGAGCATTTGAATCAAGGTTGACGATTGACGATGGCAGTGGCGAAGGACAAGCTATGGCATTTCCTTGCGAGTCTCGGGATGGTTTGGTTCTTCTTTGCAGGGCTCTCCCTCATCGACCACTGTTTCTTTCCTAGGACAACCACCCAGAATGAGCATTCTGCAGAAAATGCAGAACCAGATGAAGAAAAGCAAGAGTTGGAGACACAGAGCCCTTCTATTGCTTCGGATCGTCAAGAGAAGCAAGAACAACCTACCACGGTTTTTCAAACAATTTTGCAGTCCACAACACGTTGCATTCTGTTGGCCAGTTTCCTCTCCTTCGTCGTGGGGGCAGCCAAAGAATTTGCGGATGTGATCTGGAATGGTTGGCCCTGGTGTACCAATGGGGTTTGCCATGGAGATGGCTGGGACATTCTCGCCAATCTCGTTGGTATCATTGTGGGGGCTGCCATTCTCTTTCTTGCTACCAGCATTAGAGTCTGGATGGTGGCAAAAAATCAATGACGCATACTACATGCAATCTGCATTGTGTGGCGGGAAGCAACTCAACTGTCAATTCACAGCAGAGTGCATCACTGGAGACAAGAGTCTTACAAAGAATTATCGGGCGTATTCAAGCTCTCGGCAATGTCATGGCAAAAATGGTCATGAAGGTTTTCTAAGGATATTATTGCTATCATAGCTGCTTACTTGAGCACTTTTGCAAGCCTTTCTTTGTGGGCCTCGTCACGAAACTCAATTTTGAGCTCCTGCAGGTGGCATTCCTTTTCCATGGCTTCAAGCAGTCGCTCAGACTCATCATTCGATATCTTCGCTCGGGGTTTCATAATGGACAGCTTTTTGACATTCTTGGACTTGATAACTGCGTCGACAATTGTGTAAATGCCAAGAGATGTGAAAAAGTTCCTGTCCAAAGAGATGGACGTGAGGGTAGTGTTGGTCTTGAGAATTGCAATCAGGACATCACCAAATTCATTGTCAAGCTGCAAGTCATTCAAGGTGAGAGTCTTGACCACCTTGTTGGTCTTCATGCCGTCGTAAAACTCCTTCTTCCGGACGGCTTCCATCTTGACGAATTCTCGGTCGCCATTGAGCACAACTTCAGTGATTTCCTTGTCGCCTTTAATCACTCGTTCCAGAATCTTTTGGGTGGCCACAGACTTGATTTGATCTTCGCTGCTCCTCGTCCGTGCGGGTGCTTTCCTTCGGTTCTTGCGGGCCAAGTCTTGATTTTGTCGAATCTTCTTTTCCACATCATTCTTAGCTTGCATGTGGCGGATATCAACACCAAACTTGATGCAGGACTTGTTGTCTCCCATCAATTGCGCAATTTGGGACTCGTCCGACGACGCCATGTTCTTGTTTTGGTGCCGAAGTTGAAGCTCCACGATAGTATTGTTCTTTGCAAGACAGCCAACAATGGCCTTGATTGCATCTCCCGCAAAGTTGTTGGTTTCCAGGATCAAATGTTCAATGGTTGAGTTAGATTCCAGTGATTTGCCGAGCTCCACCCCAAACTCGTCGTCGAGCTTGAGCAGCGTCATCTTCACCTTTGTCACGTGCTTGTTCGTAGCAAACGCCTTGGCGGCCTTGACCTTTTCAGTCTTGTTCAAAGCAATGAAGATTTGATCTCCGACAAGCTCCACTTCGGTGATGCTTGGGTCGTCAGCTGCAATCTTGTCAAAGTACTGTTCCATTTTGTTGCGTTTGCGTTCCTTGAGGGTTCCTGTCTTGATCTTGTGCCTGCGTCTGGCTTGACGGAGCAAATCTGTATTGCGGTAGACATACTTCTCAATTCGGGTACGTTCGTGGATGTTACGAACACGGAGATTGACAGTGATAATGCCGCGGTTGACATAAAGCGCCTTAGCAAGTTCATTCTCGGCCTTGGAGCTCAACAAGAACTTTTGATTCTCAAGCTTGATTGCTTGCAGGTACTTCCAGACACCTTGCTTGCCAATGCACTTGGCCAGTGCCACCACACCCGACTCTGAAATGAAGTTGGTCTCGAGGTTGAAAAGGTGTAGTTTGGGTAGATATTTGGAATCCTTCTCGCACTTCTCGCAAAAATAGACAAGCCAATCATTGCCCAGAAAGCAGTTGGACATGTTGATGTGCGTGATCTCTTTGCTACGCGGGTGATCCAATATCGTATCCGCGAACTTGGTCACGATGTGGCGACGGTCAGGACTCTCAACGGGAAATCTCTTGAACATTTTGAACTGACAGCTAAAGTCTGAATAGATGCAACGAGAAACAGCAAAAGTGAGCGCTTGGTCGTCAGTCTGAATATGTATATCCAGCGTATCCGCTATAGTAGCCAACTTACCAAATGTGACACTCTTGTCTTCGGCGTTGTCCACCAGAAACTGAGTGATAAACTCATCCGTCAAGAACGCTCCGTCACCGGTGAACCGTGTGGCAGTGATATTCACACTCTTGCTCATACCACCCGCATCCGACAAACTTCTACTGGGCCGCCTCTTGGAATTGAGATTCTTTCGCATGGTTTGCCTTTCGGTGGGTTCCGCCTCATCTCCACTCTCGGCATTGTCGCCACCATCCTTGATGAGACGGCACTTGTACTGATTCGCTAACTGTTCCAGCTCGTAGTAGTATGTCCAATCATCATCTGGAATATCCAAAGGTTTGGCCTCTTGCTTGCGCTGTTCAGCCAGCTCCTCGACCGTGTCGGCTTCTTGCTTGAGAAACTCAATCAGCTTTTTGTCGTAGTCAATGGTCTTGTCTTCTTTTTTGTTGCGCTCAATGATGACTTCGACCTTCTTTCCCATCTCGGGTGTCTTGAATTCAACATGGAATTCCTTGACATGATGGTTCTTGTCGAGGGCATTAACCACAATCTCTTCGGAATGACTAAAGACGGGGGAATGCTGATGTCGGAGGTCGACTTTTTGTATGGACTCGTTCAGAGCCATGCCTTGACAGAACTCGGACATGCCATCGCTGGTGAATGCATTGTTGGATAAGTCGACCACTTCTAGCGTAAAGTTCCACTCGATGCTGGAGGCCAGTCCCGACAAGAAGATGTTTCCAAGATCGAGCCCTTTCATGATCAAAATTTTGAGGTTTAGATTGGATCGTAGGCCTTCGGCAAAACCCACCACGAGGGTGTTTTGTATGTGTGCAAAGCGAGGATCCTGAAAGATTTTGATTTCCTTGACGGAGGGATCGTTTTCTTCTGCCTTGATCATGGTGGTGACCAAGTCATTATCTCGGACGGACAATCGTCGGGTGATCATATCCATGGTGGAGTTTGCCTTTTTAATGCGTTCAGCGTATCCATTGACCTTTCGATTGCGCTCAATGGCGGAATCGAACTTGGCGGGTTTCTCTGCAAAGTCTGCTTCCAAGTCATCAATGACATGACAGTTTTGCAATAGCTTGGAAATCTTGTCACAGTTTGGTTTGGAAATCTTGGCGGTTCCCTTGAGCTTGATGGTCTCTACCCTGCTGAACTCCAAGGCTTGCGTGACGAGTTCCATGAGAGGCGATTCCGAGATTTCACTATTGTTGGAGATGTCCAAGTGTCGAATATCCTTGAGATTCTTGGCTAGAACACTGACAAACTTGTCATCAATGCCCTTGACATTGACCAGCACCAGTTTTTCGAGGAAGCAAGGTTCCTTTTTGAGGTTGGTAATAACTTCTTCAATGGAGACTTCTCCATCCTTGACAATCAGTTCTCCTGCAATAAACGCTTCGCTGACACCTCGGTCCTCTTCGCCTTTCGCCGTGAAGGCTCCTGCCTTGATTTTGACACCTTTTACCTTGGCGGGTGCGGGCGATATCGATCGAGCCTTTTCGGCAGAACTGGGTGGGTTCCATTTGCTCTTGACAGCGGAAGGACCCGGGGATCTCGAGCGACTTGCCGATGAGGATGGTGGAGACCATTTCTTGGCAGCAGGAGTGCTGCTACCACTCGAACTACCTGTCGAAGGAGTGGACTTATTGCCAAAGGGAGAGCCAGTCTTGTTGAGTTTGCCAACACCTCCACCTGGTCGAGCTGGACTCTTCGCAGGAGTACTGGGAGTGCTGCCGCTGTCCCCACCTCCTTTATCTGGCCAAGCGTGCTTTAACTTTCCCATCTTCTTCTCGCTTCAAACTCTTTCTCGCTTCAACCTTTTCTGGCAACACCTTCAATGATGGAGATTTCAAAGAAAAAGATACCGATCAGAAAACTGGAACCAAGTAGAAGCGCGATGTTGCAAAAGATCGTGGGAAGTGGGAAGACTGCTTGAGTGACCGCTGTGACTGTCACTCTTGTTGGAGCAGTCGTGAGTCACGAACATGACCGAATCTTAGTTCGCAAGCACGACTGGATGGATCTTTCTCGACACTTACTTTCCCAGCGCAATGTTCCCAAAAAACTCCACCGGTGGCAATGCTTCTCGACTAAAGTACATGTACATGTAGAAGATAATGATGTCCAACTCTTTGCAGCGCCTCCTGCTTCTCTTACCACTGCTGTCCTCATTGGTTGGCTTGACCAAGGCAGGTTACCAAGAAGATTATTTTCAGGAACTGCGGTTCCGTTCTTCCGTCGAAAAGGCCATGCGAAGCGTAGCGCAGATTCTAGAAACCACGAGACACCCACGACTTGCCCAAGACGAGGACCATGTCTACGAGGACAAGTATGCCTTGGCCGAGTTCCTCACCAATACTGTGATTGCAGCCGAAATGAATACCCTGGAGGCTTCGCTAGGATTCACCAAGGACGTTTTCGACAAGGTTTGGACAAAGGTACACGACGACAAGAAATCAGTTACCATGAGATTCCAGGCGGAGAAAACAACACGCTTCCTCAAGGACGAAGAAGTGAGTGTGGTGACCGGTGAAAACGAAGTGGAAGAAGTGGAAATTACGGAAAGTGGATCCGAAGGTTCTTCTTTCTGGGGAGGTAAAAACAATGAAAAGACCAAAACTGTCAAGACCAAAATCAGAGAGACCGTCCTGCAGCGTCACTGGAAAGTTGGCCTCAAAATTCAATTGGTGCTCTTTTTTGGTGCTGACACGGACCATCCCATCGAGTTGCTTTCTAGAAACTCGTCGAGAACCTTTGTCACTTCGGGAAGCAAAAAGATGGGTACGGAAGCTCCACCATCAACCGACGAAACAACTGCCAACTATGGTCCTTCGGATATCAATTTGACCTGGCTGATGCAAATGATATCCCGAGAAAAGATGTCACAGTTTTCAATCAATCGAGATGACAACAAGACTTGTAAGACACCCAGGAGAAATGAAGATGTGGATGCCGCTGTCAAATTCCTGCTAGTGATGGAGGCTTGGGCGAGCCAAGTGGTGACATTCTTTCAGGGAACTGTGGCACGGATGGAAACCTACACAACTGCTCAATCGAAAAAGTACCAATCCTTTATGGATGACAACCACCAGGTCGCCGAATCTCTCTTCCTCCCTACGTTGCCATTGCTGGAAAACTCCACCGTCTTGTCGGATCTAGACCTTGGAAGACTCTTGAACGAACAGGCTCGGCGCATCGACGAAGCAAACAATCGTATAGAGTCAACACTCGATGATAACGATCCCACCACTTTGATTTCCGCTGTGGAAGCCAAACTCATTGTTGCCTCGATTCATTTGAAACAGTTGGTTCTTCAATACAGAGACTCCATCAATTACATTGAAGACCTTCTGAAAAATCAGCTCAAGCGAGCCATTGGCAAGGAGCTGACAGCCAGCGACTTTGAATCCTTCATGAGGAGCCACTACCAAAAGCTGTTTGGATCGGATTATGCTCCCAAGTTGTTCTCCTATGCCGTTCGACGACCCAATCACCACCCCGAGTAAGTTCTGTCGTGTTTGTATCGCTTCTTAGCTAGCCTGTCTAATGTTTCTGGTCTTTGACTGCGCTGTTAGTGGCATTCTCTCTATTGAAGGCCCCACAGTAAAGGACACTACAGTCAGCTATGATCCGGCACAAACATTCGTACGGCAGATCCAAAGCGACAATCCCGAGTCGTCATCAATCTATATCCCCATAAATGCCGCCACATCGGTTGAAATTAAAGGTGATCGATATTTACATGGCTGGCTCCAGCATCGCTTCAATGTTGGGGTGCACAGTGGGCAATCCCAGTTCCGGTTAGCTGCCCGGGCACATCAATTCTCCAACTTTCTTCTAGTTGTGGGAACCATGGCGGGACCAGACAAGTTCCAGCCAAGCAGCGCTATTGTCCTTCAAAACAAGGATGAAGTGCTTATCCCACTCATCACAGAGATTATTCCCTCTGCCAAAGAGTTCAAGGATGCCATCTCATCCTTGTCGCCCGAGCAGCAAGCATTTGCAAAGGCCTTTCGGGCCAGTCAACTAGCATCGAGCTTGTTTGGAGTTTGTGTGATCCAGCTTAAACCACAATTGGAAAAGCTCCTTGGGCTACCTTCAGATACACTGACCAAAGAAATCAAATTGACGCAAGACTTGATGAACCTCTTTGTGGAATACCAAATACCGTCCGATCTTCTTAGTGTGCACCATGAATTGTCCAGCAGCCTCAATGCTACGGTGAAGCTGGATAGTGTAAAGAGTAATGTTCGAGCTGTGATGGATGTGATTGAGCAAGCGAAAGAAGAGATCCGATTGGAAGAAAAACGCAAGGCAGAAGTGAAGGAGCAGATGTATCCAAGCGCCAGTCCAAGTGCAAGCCCCTCCGGCAGCCCTAGCCGAAGTCCCTCTGCTTCCCCGAGCTCAAGCCCCAGCTCCAACGAATTTTATGCCAGTACAACGTCAAGTCGCAGCTCTGAACGGGTGATGCCAAGAGCTGCTCGGAGTCTATCCACGGCCAAGATGGATGCTGTTCTGAGTGAGAGCTCTGCCCATTCCCAGAGCTTTGCGGGGGCACCACCAAAGAAGTCTGCCTCATATCAGGAAGGTTCCATTCCAGAACCCAGTGAAGAGGAGGTCGATGAAAGCGGCGATAATGGCAGCCCTGAGAGCGCAATGAAGTCTCAGAGATCACTGGCAAGTGATTTCACATTGTTACCGAAGCTCCTTGATTCACTTTTGGAGAAACACGACCAGGATGGGTCACTTCGGTCAACGATTGTCAAAGCCAGGGACTCATGGACGAGGACGCGGAAGGAGAATTTGCTCACTCCCAGTCGGACCGAATTCATTGGGACACCTGTCATTGAAACAGAGAAGAAGAAGGCATTTGATTTGCTGGACGCCTTGAGTCGAAGCGGTAGTTTACCAATCGAACAGTCCGAGTTGCACATTGTCGTTGTACTTTCACATTGCTTTGAAGACGATCTGATATCCACGATTGTCAAGGACAACATTAACCCAATCGAAAAGGCAGAGAAGTCGTCGTTGCTGGTTGCTTCGACAGTTCATGGGCAAGCTGTAAACGAGCTCATCGGAGACCCTGACACGTTGCAGAGGCTGACCGATACCTTTCCGGCAGTCGTCGAAGCCTCGACAGAAATTGCGGCGCAAGCAGCTTAGCATATAGCTCTGTTGAGACTGACCATTCATATCGTAGCCTGAACTGTTTTCTCGGGTTGCTATGTTTTACCACCACGGCCATGTAGTGTCACCATCCATTTCTCGACTAAATTAAACCTCCAACGCTGCTTCTAAAGATTGTGAGACCATTTACCTCTCTGTTAGTTAGCTACAGGCACTCTGATGCTGGATTCGATCAAAATCAAGGTGATGTGTGGTGTGCAAGGCTTGACTGCACATCACCCGTCATATCCAGAGCTTTTTTACGTGGGTTTGATGTCTTGAAGTCATCTTTGACCGGCGAGAGCTGCCCACAATATTCTAACTCAGGTTCAAGCTAGCTAGTAGTGTACCACTGCTCTCAAACAATCCCCACTGTGGAGTGCAGTGATGGCATCGTTTGTCTTGTCGACTCCACTGAACTGGTGAGTAATGTAGAAGTCAATTGGAAGGGTGCCAGCCAGGTATCTATCGACGAGATGTGGGACATCTTTGCGTGACTTCCAACCGCCAAAAGCAGTTCCTGCGGTTGCAACAGACAGAAGTTACTTGTTGAGTGCACAACACGGGGAATGGATTCTCAACATTACCACGGAAACGCATCGTACCTTTCCAGACTCGACCAGTGACAAGCTGAAACGGTCTGGTGGAGATTTCATGCCCTGAGGCTGCCACACCAATGACACAGCTCGTGCCCCAACCTCGGTGGGCTGGTTAGTTAATATAAACAAGAGCAAAAACCAATGTTGGTATTCTGTGAGTGCAAGTTGACGGCTGTTTCATGTTCGTTTTGGCCAGCCAACACGTACCGCACTCGAGAGCAGCCCTCATGACTTGAACATTTCCAGTACAGTCAAATGAATAGTCGACACCCCACGGGGTCAGCTCGCCTGGGAGACGCAGGAAGAAGTTGTATGAGCTGCATGCTGGCATCTGATGTCTTTGTGATGGACGCGATAGGCAATGTCAGAAACTAACCTGCGATAACTTTCTGAATCGGTTTGTCATAGTCTTTGCTGTTTACGCAATCAGTAGCACCCAACGCGATCGCAGAATCAAACTTTTTCGGGTTGATATCGACGGCGAAGATTCGAGACGCTCCGGCCATCTTGGCTCCCTGGATTACACTCAATCCCTACGAAAGCATCCAATGAGTACATGTATGCAGCACGACTGCCAACACCAATCCATTGGCGCAACACTACTCACCACGGCACCAAGCCCAAAGACGGCGACGCTAGAGTCGGGTTCGACTTTGCAAGTGTTCCACACGGCTCCAAGCCCAGTCGCGACACCACATCCAAACAAGCAGACTTTCTCAAGAGGCGCTTCGTCGGCAACCTTTGCACACGAGATCTCTGCCAGTACTGTGTACTCAGACATTGTACTGCAGCCCATAAAGTGATAAATGGGCTTTCCATCCTTATCGACGAATCGGCTAGTCCCATCGGGCATGAAGCCTTGTAATTTAAAAGCAGGGATATTGTGCGACAATGTCATTAGGGTGTTAGCCACATACATCAGCGAACACAGATCGCAGGTTCCATCTTCCTTACCTGCACCTTGGGTTCCTCTAATCTTGGGGCAAAGGTTGGTCTTTGGGCTCATGCAGAAAACGCATTGCGCTTCAGCACACTGAGGAGTATAGCACGGAATGACTTTGTCGCCCACTTTGACACTTGTCACACCT
This sequence comes from Seminavis robusta, assembly GCA_903772945.1. NCBI lineage: Eukaryota > Bacillariophyta > Bacillariophyceae > Naviculales > Naviculaceae > Seminavis > Seminavis robusta. Next base: position 84,654 of record CAICTM010000103.1, on the reverse strand, counting down.
TCTCCGACGCTTTCTACGATGCAACCTGCCTCGTGTCCTTTCAAGCAAGATGTTTGCGCATTCCATTGAGCTTCAGGCGGCAATGGAACAAGATCCCACACAAAAACAATCTGAAGTTTCTTACCTAGAATGCAGGGGAAGAGTCCCTCTGGATCATGACCATCAAGAGTGTAGATATCTGTATGGCACAAAGCATTGGCCATAACCTTCACGCGCACCTCTCCTGCCTGGGGTGGATTCACCGTAATTGTCTCGACCGTCAAGGGTTGTTTTGGTGCACGCGCTACCATTGCCTTGCATTGAATAGGCTTTCCAGCCGTACTCGCCGCCGACAAGGTTTCGGCAGTAACTTTCAAGTCCTTGGCCGCCAAGACCCCTTGTGCCTTGCGCAACTTTTTGGAATGAAACGCAACATGATCGGCAATAAAGGCGGCAATGAAATGATAGGAATGATCGAATCCATTCTGACGGCGAATTGTAAGTTTCTGTCCAGCCGTGCTGGCGGCTGCTTCAAAATCCTCCAATAAGAGTTGTCCCTTTGCCACAAACTCATCATTGGTACCCTCATCAATTAGAATATCATCGTAGATTCCCGCCTTGCCCGGTTTCTGAATCAATTCCGTCGCATCGTGATCTCTTCCCGCCTCGACGGAACCAAGGTAGGCATTGAATGCTTTTTCTCCCCAGGGACTGGGTTTGGATGGATGACAAATGGGGGCGAATGCGGAAACACTACACCAAGTACCCGGGGTTGCCTTGAGTGCCAGCGTAATGGCACCATGACCTCCCATGGAATGTCCGGACAAACTGCGGAGTCCATGGACACCGACACCCCATTCCGCTTCGACTAATGCCGGCAATTCCGTCGTAATGTATTCTTCCATGCGATAATTTTTATCCCAGGGAGCGTTGGTGGCATTAATGTAGAATCCTGCACCGGTTCCCAGATCATAGGCATCGTCGGAAGGAATCGAATCGCCACGAGGAGAAGTATCCGGCATGACCATGCAGATTCCTTCTTCTTCTGCCTTGGCAAAGGCATTTCCACCTGCCTTTTGGCAAAAGTTTGCATCCGTGCAAGTGAGGCCTTCATATTAGTTTTAATTAATAGGAAGTTGTGGAAACGGTGGGAAAGAGACGGTCAGAGGTAGGTCAGAGGCAAAAGATACCCATAATTTAAAAATAAAATGATCCTGTGACAGACAATAACTTACCTGACAGCCAATAGATAGTCGGCAGAGGAGTCTTGTTGTCTTTATCGTAGATGGATCCAGGCAAGAAGATGGCAAATATCATGTCGGTTTTGGTAGCCGTCGAAGCATGCTTGACGCGATGCACGACGCCTCCCTTGCCGGTGACAGCTGTAGTCGACAAAATCTCAAGTTCGGGCATGGTTGCTATTACTTTTGATAGATTACTTCCTTTGATGATTTGGCTACCTGGTAGCTAGCTAGAGTCTCTCCTTCAAACTGCGACAACTTGGTTGTGGACAACAAGAAATGAGACCGTTCCAGTCTGACGAAGATCTTCTGAAGATTGTTGTCGAGGCCAAAGATCCAAACGTGTTTAGGGCGCACACAAGCTCCAAAAGATGCTTCAACGAAATCACCACAAAAGCAAAAACACGAACACGCCGGAGACAGAAGAAGAAAGACAGAAAGACAAAATACCACGATGGCAAGCTCTTGGTCTCTTTGCCTGGTTTCGACGGCGAACAACAGCCGCAAAGTGATCCAGGTGAATCCATCTTCTGATACAGTGCAGGTTTTGTTTCAGTTGGCAGGAGACGCCTTTGGAGGACAAGTAGTAGAATCGTTGAAATGCGGTTTCCCTCCCAAACCTCTCGGTGCGGACGATGCCACGCTGTTGTCCAAGAGTGGAGTTTCCAATCAAGAAAGGGTCCAAGTGGTCCTCCAGAAGCAAAATAATCAACAAGAAAACAACAGCAACAAGACTGCCAAATCTAATAAAAAGTCCCCCAAAAAGACAACCGGCAAGGGCAAAAAGAAGAAGGCCACAAATGACGACGACGATGACGACGAAAGCGAAACAAACGTGGCTTCTCCCGCTGCGACGACGACGACGAGACGATCCAAACGAGCAGCCGCTCAAGCTGCCACTGACTCGTTTGCCCAAGTCATCAAGCAGCAGGACAAACTCATGAAGGCAGAACAATCCAAAACGAAAAAGTCTCCAGCAAAGAGGGCTTCTGGTGGCGCAACCGCCATCAATCGACAACCCAAACGTGTCAAGACATTCACCAGCACGGCACCAGGAAGACGATTGGGGGATGGTGCTGTGGTGGCAGCTGCTGCTGCTGGAAAGAAGAAGACCAGCAGTGCCAAGCGAACCAAAACAACAGCAGCAGCAGAGCCACATCAATACGAAGATATCTCTACGGGTCTCTTGGGGGCTCTCAATGACAAGGGATCCACGGGACGAATCATGAGAAAGGGAATCAAAAGTGCCGTTCACAGTGCCTACCAAAAAACACAGGCTGTTGCCAGATTGGCTGCTCTAGAGTCGAGGAAGCCTCAGGAGTCCGTTCTCATGGAAAAACACAATGACAACAGCCTGCACGTCAAATTCCAAAAGGGAGTGCAAGGAAGAGGATACTTTGAAGAGACTGTGGATTTCATTCCAGAGGATGTCTTGAAAGAAGTCATTCGTGCCATCCTAAAGTCGGAACCCGACGGATTGAGACCTCAAAACATGGCATTGCTCAGTCCGCGCTTGTTGTGGTCGTTGGCACATCGACATTGGACTCTTCAACAAGAACGACAAGAACAACAGGATACGCCTTCGCCATGGCAACCATTTTCAGTAGAAGAGGCCTACAAACAGTTACTGCCGGAGTGCGATTGGTCCTTTATGCGGCGACGAAAAGAACAATTGTCCGCCAAAGCAATGGAGAATCTTCGGCAGGAGCAAGCAGAACAAGAGGACGACGCCGAAGAAGAAGAAAACCAAGAACGTGGAGAACAAGTCATTCATGAAGTCGAGCAAGCAATGGAAAACTTACAACAGTTCGATCGACAGCAGCGCGCCGAGCGCATTGCCAGTGCCGCTATGAATAGACGACAGCGGCAGCAACAAGCAATGGCAGCAGTTGACAAGAATGCTGCATGGGAGATTGACACGCCATCCGAATTGGATGAGGATGAACTCAACGAATGCATTGCTGCTGCCTCCCAATCGCAGAATCCGACACAAGTGGCCACACTGGTCAAGGGACTTGTGGAGTGGGGATCCATCCACAATTGGAGAGAACTAGCCAATCAGAACCCAGCCAATCTACACGCTCTAGTAGTGGAACACCACGAGGCGTTGAACATTACGCAGGAACAAGTGAGCGAGTGGATTGGTCATGCCAGATCCGAATCGGCCGACGAAATTATGTTTCTTGTTTGCGACGGCAATATGGCCCACATTGAGTTGTTGAGAGACAAGGCACGGGCTGGTACTCCCAAGGACTTGTGTGTTTGGAAGGATATGCCGGACTTTTTGATGGAGGAACTGGGCGACGATGCCGTGGGCAAAATCGCTTTATCCGATATCGTTCGATGCATCAGTCATGCAGGTAGAGCCTTGGAGAAATTCATGTGGCTAGACTGGTTCGTCACTCCCATCCAGGAAGCATAAAGTTTGGAAATGGGGCTGAAACAATATCATTGTGGTCTCGTGGTGTCCTTGGTATTCTGGCGCAGCCGAAGTATTATTATTCGAATTGCATCCGATCTTCTTCGATTGAGTCGAATGATCAGAATGATTCGATTCAATCGAATCGAATGCTGCTTTGGTTCCACGAATCTATTCCACGTGGCATTGTTGGATCTTTTCTTGGCACCGATGTGCTAGATTGGTTTCGACGATGATCGGGTTGTCACAATGCTTGGAACTGGACTCCAACCAAACGAAGAATAGCTATAGCTTATTGTTGTATTAGAGTGCGCTAAACTCTTTTTGTTCGAATCGAGGATTACCTAGATCTAGCCAGGACGTGATCAAGAGTCTCTGTGCTTAAAATATTGTTGGCCACCCAAAATAATGACACATCCAAAGACCGCGAGAATCCGCTTCCGCAGAGATTCTTCAGGAATGGTTTTATTGAGTGCATTTGCGGGCCTGGCGGTGGCGGTTGCAACGCCAGCAGCTCGCTTTTCGGTATTGGGAAGGCATCGAAAATTAGATGCAGGCAACCAGCAGCATCGAAGATGGCAGCAATTCACAACAGCAGCATTTCGAGGAGGAAGCTCGGATCCTGCATCCTACGACCCACCTCAACCTAAGCAATTCCCATATCAACCTCAAGACTACGAGAAACAGCAACAGCGACAGCAGCAGCATCAGCAACAACAACAACAACCGCAATACGAGTACACGCCGCCTGAAGAGGAGCAACAATTTCAGGCTCCAAGCGCGGGTAATGACGTCCCATTCCAAGAAGAGACCTTCCAAGAAAGAGTTGACACTTGGAGAAATTATCAATTAGAACATGCTGCAGAGCAACGTTCATCATTATCACCGCGAGATGAGAAAGGAAATTTGAAGCTTTTGGTTTCCGTCACAAAAGCAAGTCGATCCCTGACTTTTTTCTTTATGATGTGGCGCAACGTACATTTGTACGAGGTTGTGGATCAAAAATTGAAAGCAGGAATTCTGCGGCATCTTTGCATATTTCCTCTTACACTCCTCTTTATTGCCAACCTGGCTGGTGTGGTTGCTTCCGTCAGCTCACCAGGACACAAATCAAAGAAGAGACTGAAAGCTATTCTCAATCTCGACAAATTGGTGGAAATATTCCTCATCTTTCTGCACGTCTTCAAACTCCTCTTTTCGACTTCCAATCTGGTGCCAAAAGAATTATACATTTCTCATATCCTTCACTCCGTATTCTTCCTTTTGCAATGTCATACAATGACACGGTTTGTATGGGACGGCGCGGTCCAGACTGTTGCTGATTATTCGGAGACAGGGGGACCAGACCAGCAACCACAAAAGTATGAAGAGGACATGGAGCCAATGCAACCGGACTCGGGGTACGATCAGCAAAGCCCTTACAGATACTAGTAATGATAGCCTACGAAAAAGTAATGTAGCAAAATATTGAAACATATAGCTTCAGTACTGCCAAGTGCGGCATCAGGGGTACCGGTAGCCAGTTCGGACTGTTTGCCTTGGCACCAAGGCAAACACTTCTATCCCCATCAAAGCTGCGATAGTGGCATCACAGAGATTATTCTCTCTGCCAAAGAGTTCAAGGATGCCATCTTGTCCTTGTCGCCGAAGTTGCAAGCAGTCTCAAGGCACCAGCTAGAATCCACTTGGTGTAGAAGTTTGTGTGATGCAGCTCAAAAGGGCAAATGGGAAAACTCCTCCGGCTGCCCTGGGCTACACTGACCAAAGAGATTGAATTGATACAAGACATGATGAACCTCTTTGAGGATTAACAAATACCACCACATCTTCTTTGTGGGCGCACCACGAGCCATTCAACAGCCCAACTGTTATGAAGAGGCTGGGCTGGAAGGGTGAAGTGGCAATTTTCAAATTGTCATGAGCGAAATCGAGCAACAAACGCCGCGATCCAACTCCCTGCCGTAGACCCAAAGTAAATTAGTGATACCCAGAGCTGCGATATCTTATGAGCAGGCTCATCCCAATCTCTTAGCTTAGCGGGGGCGTCGCGAAAGAAATCCGCCATCCGTCGCAGCATCGAATCGAATCCGCCACTACACCCAGTCACATATACAGAAAGACGCAGTAATGGACTATAATATACCATTCATTTACGAGGGCTGCCTTGTGTAAAACACGCATTTGATGATCATGCAATTGATGGGATCATCTAGAAATGGAATGACGCAGTGAAGTCCCCTGCAATCCTTCAAGAACGACAGAGCTCACGAGACACCATCCATGTGGAGATTGCTTCTTTCATTCCTCTATTCACTTATCAGAAGCAGTTCCGCATATCAGTTGTTGTTGCGTTGCAACGACTTTCTTTCAGCAACCTTTATGGTTGATTCGATTCGGATTCCGTTTGTGACTGTTTCATTGATTGTTCGGGAGGAGGAGGGGGGTTCGCGAGCGCTTTCATTTCAGCGTCGACCTGCTTCATGGCACCTTGTATCACTGTCAAGTGCGACGATTCTTTCATGGCGTGTCGGCTAGCTTGTTCTTTTTGGTTCCGTTCTGCTGCCTTGTCCATCAAGTCACGAACGTCCATGGGCATGTGGTTTCGAAGTTTCGCATCTGCAATGAGTTTTTGTTGAGCCAATTCATGTGCGGCACGTAGAGCTGCCAATTTCGTTTCAAACGTCTTGGCCAGAGCCCGCAGGTCGGATTGAAATTGTTCATCGTGCTGAAGTTCTGGAGTCATATCAAGAGGCGCACTCGCAAATCTGTATTGTTCCGAGTCTGGAGTGAAAATGAATGGCTCGCTTTGGTTTGCAGGGATGACATTGCTCAAGCCATTAAGATTGGCGCTGAGACTGGGTTGTGTCCCTCCATCGTTGCTTTGATGCCCAGAAGATCTGATCTGCACAGTCCCAACATCACTTTCGTAATCCGAATCCGCCAGTGATCCCACATTAATTCCCGAACCAGCCGTAAGCTTGTTCTCGCTATTCGCTGCAATTGAATCTCCTTCCTTCCCCATGCCGCGTCTCTCCACGACACCGTCCATTTGTTTTTTCATTTGCTCCATTACTCTCCGAATGGCCAGCAACCCTGGTGCTCGTTTTTGTGCTGCTGCAAATTTCTTGTACTTGGCTCTGGCATCAGCATTGGCCGTGTGGACCTCTCCCAAGTGCATGGCCCGCAAGGCAATGACTTCTTGTTTAACAAAGGGGTGAGCACTGAGCAGCGCCGAATCATGTCTTTGGTTAGGATCCTTTTGACAGCAACATCTTACAAAGTCCAACATTTCGGGGGACCAGTTATCGGGATCGGCCAGTGTGGGAGCCGGTTTCGTCGGGATGACAAAGATGGCCCGAAGTGGATGCAGATTAGAATGTGGCGGTGCTCCTTCGGCCATTTCGATTGCCGTGATTCCCAACGACCAGACATCCGCTCGTCCGTCGTAGTGAGACTCTCGAATGACCTCAGGTGCCATCCAATAGGGAGATCCGACTACAGTCTTTCGTTTATTGATCGTGTTTGTGAGTTCCGCCGACACACCAAAATCCGCCAATTTAACGTGTCCATCTTGTGTGAGAAGGACATTACCGCATTTGATATCACGATGGCAGACGTTGGCGACACCATGCAAGTACTCCAATCCCAAAACAATGGATGCACAGACAGCTCTCACACAGTCCTCTGGCAACAAAAAGCCCGCACTGGCTTCGATAAGATCGACCATACTTCCTCCTTCACATAGCTGCATGACAATCCACATTTCTCCCGGTTTGTTGGTCGGTGGTTTGATAAAGCATTCAAAGTATCCGACAATGTAAGGAGAGTCGCACCTACTGAGAATGTCGATTTCTCCCTTTATTTTTTCATCTTCGCTGGGATTGCTTCCCGCATTGGGAATGACTTTGACGGCAACGGTAGCGCCCGTGGGTATGTGGTTTGCCTTGTAAACGGCCCCAAACGAGCCCTCGCCGAGAGCACTGAGTATTTCTAGGTCCGCCGATTTATCGGCCGAGATCTGTGTAGTGTAGTGTTGTCCATCGTATTTCATCATGGATCGTTGAAGCGACACGGCGTAGTTGAAGTGTTCCATGAGTTTTTCCGGAGGTGATCGAATGGGAGCAAAGACCATGGGTGGTGATGATGAAGTTGATGTGTTGTTTGCCGCCATGGAAATGTCAGGCGAGAAGGGTGATAGCATGGAGCGTCCATCAATGGTTGATTTGGAGTGGGGAGTGTCCGATCGATGATTGTGTGGTAAGTGATGTTGATTGGGATGATAGTGGTAAGGGTAATGGGGTCGGAAAGGAATGTGATGAGAGGGAGAAGAAGGACACTTCAAAGTGAGACCAGGGCGTCGGCGAGAAGGTGTGTTTCGATTGGTCTTCATGGCGAAAACCTATTGTGGCCAGACAAGACAGCAAGCACAGAGACAGCAAACACAGTTCGATGGATTCGATTCGATTCCTTGATTGATGACAACACAACACGGCTGACAGTGTTGATTCGATCGATTCTGAAGAACTGCAAGGTTGACACTTTGGGTCAATGACTGACTGATTGCAAGTGGTTACGATAGACGAGACCAAAGTGCAAACAGTGGTTGCGAGACCACTCCACTTTCACCACTTCAACGCAAGCAGCAACAACAACTGTAGTAGTCCGCGTGCCTCGAAGAATGCATGTGTTGATCAGGAACCCACACACAACCAACAGGCATCTCAGCATTTCATGGGAAGACGACTGGATGAATTGCACCAAAAAACCGCGGGTCCACGCCGTGCCACCAAAATATCAAATCCAGGCAACAACATCCTATAACAACCCCACCAACCGTCACTTTTGTTTTCATATCATTGGAACGTACCGACATGGCAGGCAACACTCGAGGGTCACTACTACTGAATCAATCCAATCGACACAGTGCAGCCAAACAGCACGGATTTCCTTTCGCCTTCACAATCCTGTGGCTGAAGCTTCCGCCAGAATCAGGTTGATGTTTCACTTTCAGACGATGATAGCAAGCACGCTACGACTATTCTAGTCCAAAAAGTTTTGGGTGTTCCTGAGGAGATGTAGCTTTTATAGGTAGTCGACCCTTCGACAACTGACTTTCCTTCAAGACAAAGCACAGGAGTGTAGGGATTGCGGTGGTCGCACCAGTAACACTTTTGTGGCTACTAGTATCGATTATGGGGCTCTTTGCTGCCAGGGACGCGTCAAATTGCTGCGGCTTGCCGTTCCGTGCACTTTTTCGGGCGGGTGCAAACCTTACCTTATTTATAAGAAACTACAGCAGTTAACATCACGGTCACCATTCGTACCAATAACAGTTACAGTTAGTGATCATACATCATGCAATGGATACCGGTACGGCATCATCATCACCTTGGAGTCTTGCCCCATGAATATTACATGTACATGTATGTATTCATCTCTGACTAGATCTATTGTAGTCATGCCAATCCACTTCACACGTCTTGACATGCCATTGGTACCAGATACGTACACGTCGGAAGATAAGGAGAGTTTACATACCGGTAAGGAAGCTGAGGTGCAACACTGAAATTGATCGACCGAACAGCTCTCGCTCTGATGAAGAACCTGGGCATACGGTATCGTACCGGTATCGTGGTGGATCTTGTTGGTGACATTGGCATTGATGGCTCTAACTAAGGATTACAATACTATTACTAGACTAGCTAGCTACCAGCTGCAAGAATTGCGTGCACGAGTCTCAACGAATGATCAATCATCCCATTTTAGCAAAAAGTGACTGAACTAAGTAAGTCTCAAAAGAATCCATTGAGACAGCCCTTGATGCTGAGCGAGCTGAAAAGAATTTAATTAATGGTCTCGAAGTCTCGAAGCTGATGATTCGATTCTGTACCGTACACGCAACTTTGAACCAGGGAAATGGTGAAGGGGGAAGATGGGGCTGCTAAGGCTACTAGCTAGATATGGTAGCCGTAGCCGTAGCCGTAGACTCAAGACCATCCCTTTCCACATTGACATCTTACGATTGAGTGAGGCATCCTACAAGGTTCCCGCACGGGTAACAAAAACTTCTCCAGTTAATTCTTCCGTTTTCCCGCGTGACTCAGCCTGTCCCATACCAGGGACTGGCGCTCCTTTGGCAACACCCCTCATCCTCCAAACTCCACAATGGTGCCCGGATAATAAGTTTGGCTTAACCATAGCATTCAGTTCAACTATTATCTTTGGTGCCAGTTAGCAGTATCCATAACGTGACATCGAAAGCTCTGTTTCAGTGGTTAATCATCAGGGCTCCTGCAATTTCCTAATGGAGTCTTCTTTGGCAAGTGATGAGAAGGATGACAACCATCCTGCTAGAAAAGAAATTGCCTCTGACCAGACGATGGAGGAAGCCCCGTCCTCAAATGAACAATCAGCAATAGACTCCACGCCTCCTGATGCCTCAGCAGTAACAGCATCAGTAGAGCTGGAATCAGAAACGGCGGTAGCAGAAGCGACACCAGAAGCGTCAAATGCCACCGATGACAATATACCAGAGGATAATGAGCACACGAATGGGAAAAGTGACGACCAAGACTCCAAGCGGAAACGCGACGAAAGCGAGGCAGATATCTCCGAAAAAGAGCCCAAGCGAATGCGAAAATCGGAGTCAGCGGAAGTGGTTAATGCCAAGGAAGAATCCGATCCTGTATCGGAAACCATTACAGAAGATCCAGAAAATACCTCCACCTTGCCAGAAACAACACAATCTGCTGCTCCTGATGCTACCGACCCCGCTGCATGTAGTGAAGCGAACGGAGATGGAAATGAGAAGTTGCCTTCCAAAACAAAAGAGCAATCCACTGACCGGAAGAAGCTCCGAAATCAAAAACGATGGCGAGGTAAGTCAAGCAGCATTGACTCAAATCACACACCAAAACAATCCACTGTGCTGACGCGAAGAACTGATTGTTTTTTGGTCGGCGGTGCCTCCGTCATTTCTTAACTTTTTATTGAAACATTGCCAGCCCATCAAGTGGCAGAAGACTACGTGGAACTCGCATCCAACATGATGCTAAATCCAATTCACCTGGGACCCTACGGATACGATGACAAGACCACTGTGGAACATCAGAGCAATGGAGAAAGCGTCGCTGCCCAACCGCGAAAATACCCTCTAGAACTCATATCTTCCCTGGGGTTTCTAAAGAGCCCCTTGCGACGGCCTACTGTTATTGAAAAGTGGTCTCCCTACGAAATATCACTCTTTGAAGCTGGGATGGGCCACTACGGGAAGGAATTCCATGAAATACAAAAACTCATACAAACAAAATCAACAAAGGAATGCATAGACTTCTACTACATTTGGAAAAAGACGTCGCACTACAAGGCGTGGAAAGAGTCCTATGTACAACCCATGGAACTTGTGGCAGAAGAAGAATACGGGACAACACCTGTCAAAAAGACTGGTCGGTAAGGAAAGGATCCACCAAAACAGTCAACATGAATAGTACCGGTACCGTACTATGTATTTAGTAAAGTCTCTTATGTAGAATGTCGTAGAGCTAGTGCAAAAACCTGACCACCATCACGCCCAACACCAAAAAAGCAATACGGATTGCATGAACCAGCAACCAAAAATGCTGCAACCAACAAAGCCTATCGAATCACCAAGCCTCACTCAAACTTTTCCGTTCATTTCTCGCCTCCCTGCTGTTCGTTGACGATGGCTGTAGAAGCCTGAAGGCCAATTTGAACCGCGGCCATGCCATCTTGCAGGCTAACCTCAGGCAGGAACGTACCCGTCTTGGAATGATGTCTCATGGCACCCAGCAAACGGTACCACTCCACAGCTGTGCTGCTGTAGTGGTAACCTCCATGGGTGGGAATCTCATCTTCAATGCCATGAATCTCTTTGGCATCAGAGCAGTCAAATACCTGTCGGCGCACGGAACTTGGAGGTGGTGGGATACTACGGTCATCCCAGAGCTCCATGGAGGGCCTTTCAAAGGAAAAGACCTTGTTCTCGGGGAGATAAGCTTCCAAGCGGCCCTGAGATAATAAACAGCATGAGCAAACAGCAAAACAGAGTGAGGCGCTGCCATGAATGCATTGAAAAGGTATCACTCTTTGCATTCCATTTCAAAAGTTTTCAGGTCTATCCTACCTTGGTTCCTGTCACAATAATCTCTTCCTGATGACGACTTCCCTCACAGTACATGCAAAGTTCCAAGCAACCAATGGTCCCAACCGTCTTGGACTGATCTTCTGGATTTGTATTCTCTTTCGTCTGATTTCCACCGTCAAAAGGCATGACAACATAGGCTGAATCAATGATGGGGCGGTCCACACCAAACACAGGGGTTTCTTCGTGGTAGTTGAGACCCCTCTGTGCCAGGGCACGCACTTCTGGAAGCTTCACTTCTTGTCCCGTGATGAGACGGAATAGATCAAAGAAATGGCAGCATTTTTCAACCAGAGTATCACCGGTCTTGGCAGGATCCCGATTCCACTCTTGCACTTTGTGCAGAAATGGATAGCGATTCTCGCGGATAGTGATCATCTTGAGGTCTCCAATGGTGCTAGGCACCAGCGACAGCAGCTTGGCAATGGCGGGCATATACCTATATTCCATTGCAGTCCAGACTCGGGCCCTGAATTCTGGGTGGTGGGTCAACTCGTGTAGTCGGTTGATTTGGTCCTGGGAAACAGCAACTGGTTTCTCACAGAGAATGGCAATATCTTGCTTCCCCCACTTGATCAAAGAGTCCGCGTGGAGGTAGTTGGGTGTAGCAATGACAAGGAGATCAATATTGTCAACATGCTGAAAGAGTTCGTCTTCAGTTTGAAGGAACATTGGCTGGTGGCATTGATCCTCGTCGGAGCCATTGCCCTGTACCCTGTCACGGAATTCACTCAAAACTTTCTTAGCGGCATCCAAAGAGGGCTGAAATGGATCGGCAAGATAGTCGATCCGAAGATCTTTTGGATATCCACAAATATAACTAACGTGTTCCTGGCCCATCATGCCACAACCGAGTATCGCAACTCTGATACGAGGATGCTCGAGGACCTCAGCAAGGGTTACAGCGGCAGTGAGGGATCCTGCATCTTGAAGAAATTTTAGGTTTGGTGGCATTTTGACGACTGGTGGTGAGAAAACCACAGCTTTGGAACAAAAGGAACTTCGAGGCAGCAAAATATGATTGTGAGAAACCTTTCCCAACCACAAAACTGTGATGGGTTTGATGATGGCATCAACCCATGTCATTTCATTTTCTTTCTCGGACAGGATCTTCCGTAGGATGCCAACATCACTGATGGGCATTGGTAGGCACTGGTCTGGCCACCTAGCTAGTAGCTTAGCAGGCCGTACTGTTAGGCAGCCCAGGATTGATGTTCTGGAGCTTTGTGTTCTGGCATCTCCCTCACCAAGCAACGGTCAATCTTGACGTCTTAACTTGAAAAGCTGTCAGGAAACGAAAAAACTTTAATGCTTTCAAAGGAATAGTTAAATCTAATCTAACACGTCTGAATGTGATACATTTTCCGGAACAAGACCTTTGACACTTGGGCTTCAAGCGCTCACATCTTTCTCGTGTAGAGCCGTACATCTATAAAGAAAGCTTTTTATGCATACACAGTGCACAATCTGATTGATGGATTGCCATCAGTGCATGGCTTTGCATCGGCTTGACACCTTCATGAGAATCCTTTCTTGACATCGGCTCAGGTCTGAATCTGGTTGGCTTCGCGGCCCTCCCTCCAACAAACTTTCCTATTTTTCGCTCCAGCCAAAGAAAAACCTCCGTTGACTATGAAGTTCACCGTCATTCCCTTGTTAGAGGGATCCGCTGATCCGTTTGAGCTCGATGAAAAGGAAGTAACCCCACGTCGATTCGTTGATCTCTTGGATAGCCGCAAAGCTTTGATTTTCCGCAATGAAGAGAAAACCAGCAGTGTCGAGGACTTTGGTCATTTTGTGACAGATCTCAAGCTCATGAAATACCCATACATTGGAGGGGCAGCTCCTCGCACCATTATCCCTGTCGCGGCAGGAAAGGATATTATATTCACAGGTAACTAGCTCAAACCGAGGGTACGCCGTCTGCCTAGACTATTTCCCCCATCATTCTCACAATCTTTTTGCCACTTCACACAGCCAATGAGAGTCCTCCCGACGAACCCATCCCCTTTCACCATGAACTGGCTCAATGCCCCAATCCACCAGAGTATGTCTTTTTCTACTGCGAAACTGCTGCTCCAAAGGGCGGTCAAACGCCACTAATTGATAGTACTGCCGTGTACAAATTTGCTAAAGATAACCATCCAGAGTTCATTGAGAAAGTCATGAAACACGGCGCCAGGTACATTCGAACCTTGCCTGCCGAAGACGACCCCTCCTCTCCCATTGGGCGCAGCTACAAGAATACATGGAACGTCAAGTCTGCAGCTGAGTTGGACAAAAAGCTGGGAGATATTGAAGGATGCACTTGGGAATGGCAGCCAGATGGGTCAGTGCGGGTCTGCACAGAAGCTGTCCCTGCCATTCGTCTCGTCACGGATCATGCATCCAACCACGTCTTTCAATGGACTTTTGCTAACTCGATTGTTGCTGCCTACCTCGGCTGGGAAGATTCTCGGAACGATCGACACGATGCACTCCGTTTTGGTAACATGGACAAAATGGATGAGAGTATTTTGCAAGACATTGCAGATTACATGGAAAGAAGTCGAGTCCTCCATGATTGGAAGGACGGTGATATCATGGCCGTGAACAACCGCCTGGTCATGCATTCTCGCAACCCGTTCGAAGGCAAGAGACGCGTGTTGGCATCTGTTTGGGGATGCCCCGAAAGCTCCGTGTGGAAGGTGGATCCAGCCAATGGAATTGCTATTGGATCCCGTCCGGCATCCTCTTACGACGCTATGAAACCGGCAGAACCCCTGATCTTTGGATTTTGGAAGGTTCCAAAGGACAAGTGTGCTGAGGCTGCCTACAAGGCCATCGCTTCTGGATACAGACGGCTGGATTGCGCCTGTGACTATGGCAACGAAAAGGAGGTGGGCCAAGGCATTGCCAGGGCTATCAAAGAAGGTCTTTGTTCCCGAGGAGATCTTTTCGTTACGAGCAAACTCTGGAATACTTATCACAAGCCAGAACATGTGCCAATGGCGCTGGATCGCTCATTGAAGGATCTCCAGTTGGACTATCTCGATGAGTACTTGATCCATTTTCCAATTTCCATGGAGTTTGTGCCTTTCGAAGCGCGATATCCCCCAGAATGGACCAACATGTCAGGAGACATGGTAGTTGTTCCCAACGATATGGGAGAGACTTGGAAGGCTATGGAAAATCTTGTGGATCAAGGTTTGGCAAAGACGATCGGCGTCTGCAACTTCTCAACTCAGTTGCTTCGTCAGCTTCTTTCCACAGCTCGCATCCGTCCTTCCACCTTGCAGGTCGAATTGCACCCCCACAACTCCCAGAAGAATCTGGTTCGCTTTGCTCGTGACGCAGGGATGAAGGTTACCGCCTTCTCGGTGTTTGGCTCGTCCTCCTACGTCGAATTGAACATGGCCACCGATCAAGACAGCTTGATGAAGGATGCCACCATTGTGGAAATTGCTTCAAACAAGGGCAAAAGCCCGGCGCAAGTTCTCCTTCGGTGGGCCATTCAACGCAACACGTTTCCTCTGTGCAAGACAAGCACAGAAAGTCGCATGGCTGAGAACCGTGATGTGTTTGATTTCCACCTAAGCACGGATGAAATGGCCCGAATTGATGGCTTGAACCAAAACCGCCGCTACAACGACCCAGGTGCCTTTTGTGAACCTGGAATGGGCACGTTCTGTCCAATCTACGATTAGCTCATGTTCACATGAAATTGTGTTCCTTGCTGATGGAAGATTGATCGTCAAATAGATCTTGAGAAAATGCAGTTTCAGGAATTTCTATTAGTTCCTTGCAGTTCTGTTGGAATCATTCCTCTCAAACATCTACACCTCTTAGATCTAATCTAGTTACAGCGTTCCAGTCTACCGGTACTGGTATCAGTCACCATGGATGAGACCCAACGACCCAACAAGCAGAGAGTAAAGTGGTCTCCAGAAGTGAGCCCACTCCGCATGTCATGACCATGCATGCATGAGCCCTGCACCCGCGAACCCGCGAAGAGCTTAAAAAGCCCTTTTAGGTTGTTAATCCTTTTTGATGAACGCTCTCATAGCGAATAGCGCAGATCCAAAGATCCAAAGGACCATACCGTAGCATCCCCCTTGTTCGATGATGCTCATCTTGCTGTATTCAGTCCGTATTCCTGTGGATTACCTTGACAATCGCAAGACCTGTGTCAGCTACTTTCTTTCCAGTGAACTGTGTTTTCATTTTGGTATTCCCCGCTCCGCTCTCAGTCGAAGTCGAAGGCGGAAGGCGGTACACAGTGTAACGGTACCGGTACTGGAATCGAATCGATTGTTGTCGGAAGTCGGAAGCCCTGAAGATGGCAGAATCACTAGATTCGACCACGGCAGACATGGGGAATGACGGTGTGCAACAATGCAGGAATCTGCTGAAAGCACAAGGGATCAAGGTAGTCGCATTTGATATGGATCAAACGGCAGTTTCAATTCACAGTCGAGGAAGACTTAGAAGAGGGGATCCCTTGGAAAACTTCTTGAACAAGGCGACAGAAGACTTTAAAAAGTTGGTTCCATTTCTGCACCGAGATGGCTTTGGCCTATCCATAGCAACACACTCTGATGAGGCCGAATTCGGGATTCTGGTGAAGCCAGAGACACACATCCTTGGCAGTGAGCTTGCGAGAGCCCTGATATCCAAGTACTTTCCTTCCGAGATTGTCGATTCATTTTTCCTTGTCGCCTACAATCCACGGGCCCGTCCTGATGGCCACAAGGAGGAGAACAAAATCAAGAGGTATCACATTCGCAAGTTAATTGAGCATTTCCAGGTGGAACCACACGAAATATTGTTTCTAGATGATACCAAGAAAGTAGTGGAAGATCTAAACAAGACTTGTGGCGTCAAGGCATTCCTGGTGGATGAGAAGAAAGGATTTGAACTGAGTGATATATTGGATAATTTGTCATAGAACAGTCTGCACCACAGCTACATTGAACAATCAAAAGATCCCGGTAAAATTTATCTGCTCTGCCGTCCTCACTGCTGTCAAAGTGTGCTAAGAGCAGCACCCTAGCTTGATCTGGATCTTCGACATTTCCTGTTCACTCAATCTACCTGCCTCCCAACAATGAAACTACCAGATCCTCGATCCACAATTGAAGATTCATCACTTCGGCAGGCACGACGGCTTCCCACCGACTGTCAGTCCTTTTTCGCGTGTATCATCTTCGAACGGAGACAGGCTGATGGCAGCGTAACAGACTTTGGGCGTCGCGCCCTGAACAACACCATTATGGCCAAGATGGAACAGGTCCAGGTTTTGGTGCGGCTTCAACTTGCACCCTGCTCCCTCCCTCCAAGTCGAGCGACGGAGAAAAGGGCCGAAACTTCACGCTACTATTAATAGTACCTGGTACCAGGTAGCACGCAGCTTTGCTAGTTTGCTGTACTTCAAACGTGGATAAGGTAATGAAAGCACGGTTGCCTCGTCACAAACAGTCGAGTTGAAAGCTGAAACAATAAGAATCCTGAAGATGACAAGCCAAAAGAAGTACTGCGACAAACGTTTGCCCTGCGGAAGTGATGATGAAATCCAAGCGGCCTTCCGAGAAGATGGGTTCGTCGTTGTTACCAATGTTTTGACACCAAATGAGGTGACAGCAATCCTCGACGAGCTCTGGATGTCCCCGAGACTCTTGGGTCGGCCCGGCATTGAACGGGGAGATCCATCCACTTGGGGCAGTGGCGAATGGCCCCAGCAACAATCAGTGGGAGGTAGGAATTTCGTGAATTCGGCGGACGTCTTTCAAGATGCTGCTTCCTGGGATTTGACTTCACACGAGAAATTGGTCCGTTTGCAAAAGATGCTGTACGGGAGAGAAGACATCATGTCCGCAAACCTCGGAAGGTGGGGTGTGATGCGACCAACCGTCGATCATCCCGAATGGAAAACAGACGAGTCCTGGTTGCACTGGGATCAGAATCCGTGGACGGAACCGTCGTTCGTCAGGTTGCAAGCCATTGTGTGTTTAACGGACAACACCGAGAAATCGGGTGGTTTTGCGTGTGTGCCAGGGTTCCACCGGTCGTTCGAGCAATGGGGCAAAGAACACCCAATGGGCTCAGTGCTTGTGGGCGGAAGGAAGGCGGATCGTACCTATGGAGTAAACCAGCCATTTGTCCTCCCAAAAGATGATCCTTGCCAACAGCGAGTGGTAAGGGTCTTGGCACCGGCCGGGTCCGTAGTGGTCTGGGACAGTCGTCTGCCCCACCAGAACTTCCCAAACACCGATGAGCGAGCCATGCGGGTTGTTCACTATACGATGATGAAGCCAAGGGACGAGGAGTCGGCACGCGAGCATCGAGAGTTGCTGGAGCAGAAAATGGTGGTGATGGAAGTCCTTGGCATCACGGGCGAACGATTTCCGGCTTTCTTGACTGAAACTGCAAGGGAAGTGCATTGTCTCGGCACTGACAGCATCGATGCTGTTTGTGACCGCCTCCATGTCGATGAGTCTCTCCGGGAGGCGATACCTTTGGTTTATGAAGCTGGTGAAGCCGAGGAGAGGGGAGAAGTTCACGTGGCCATTAAGAAACACCAAAAAGCACTGCGGTTGTATCCGGAAATAGAACACTGGTATAGTGCCATCTTGCGCTGACGAGGTCTCGCAAACGTAATAAACTGAATAAGTGATATGATGGCAAGCTAACTCGTTACATGGCGAAACTTCCCGTGTCAGCAGCATCAACCGGTAGTTCGTCGTGGGTGGCTGTCCGTCACTGACTACTTGCTGTGTCGACGCACTGGCGGGATCTTGAATTTTGCTCAAAGCACCAAAACTTGGCGACCCACGGCAAAGGACCTTTATATCATTGTCGTATAGCTCCGGGTCCTTGCTGTTGTTTCGAAAACGGTGGATACCGAGTGCCAAATCGAATAACCGATAGCTCGTTTTCCAAAGATGGCGCGCGGGAAAAAACTAAAGGGCCACATCCGTTTTCTTGCTCACGGACAAGCAAAAACTTACAGCGTAGCTTCATTTGCCATCAAGAACTGCAAAAGATCATCTTCGTTCTCTCCAATCATATCCACGGCCTCGACCACTTTGTGGATATTGAATCCATTTATAACCATTTCTTTGACCGCCATACTGGATGTCAAGAAGAGCACAATGTCGTCGAAATTGGGGCCTTTGGAAGAGCAAACGCAAGGACGTTAGAAACATCGGGCCAGACCGTTCACTCCACTTCAAACAAGACCGGAGTGTCAAAACGTGGATTGAGAGAACTCACCAACCATCTTGTACCCCTGCATAGCCTTCTCCAGGGTGAATCCATTAATCACCAATTCTTGTACAGCTTGAGGATACTCGTCCCTGTCACCAGATTTGCTAGTATCTTTCTGGGGAGGATTGTCGCTTCTTTGTGACGCTGGCTTCCTATTGTCTATCTTTGGCGTTTTTGAGGAGAAGTCCATAGACTTTGTTGGTGGAGGCTACGTTGCAGTGAAGAAGGACGCGAGGTTTTAAATGGAAACGATGATGATGCTCGTTCGCAGAAAAGTACAGAAAAACAAAGATCTTTTGTTGCTTACCTTTGCAGCGGGCTTTCTGTCTGCTTCATCGGAGTTTCGCGATTCATCCGAGGAACTCTTCACAGGTGGAGGCTTTTGTGGTGGCTCTGACAAAGAAGGGTTTAGACTTGCAATGTACTCAGCATAAGCGACATCTCCTTTCTTGGCCTTCTTTTTTCTGTATTCGTCGTCTGAATCGTCATCCCCTCCATTGTCGCATTCACTACTTGACTGACTCATGCCATGCGCCCAAATGAGAAAACAATGCAAATGAGCAGGGAATAAGGGATATGTATGTAACCAAAGGCACGACGAAAAGTCGCCTTACATCTTGAAGCGATGCCATTCGAAGCCAATTGTCGTTTTCATCTTTCTTCGGTATTGCAGCAACATTCTTGGTTGGCCGAGGTGGCGACGCTGCGTGTGTAGACTCGTAGATTGCCCTCTGCAATGCTGCATCCACTGACGATAGTTCATCGTTTTCTGGATATGATGAATGGGCAGGCTTTTTCGGGGCGGGCTTGGATGCAGGAGCGGGTTTTGTCGCTTTATTGGATTCCATGATAGCTCGTTGTAAAGCTGCCTGTTCTTGCAACAACTCAAGGTTGTCTGGATCTAACTCTGAGAGAATCTTGGCATTCGGGTTTGGCTTTGGAGAGAGAAAGGAAGAGAAATCGTGATCAGTGGACATCAATATGTGTGTTTCAGACCAATCCATGGACGGTGAAACACAGCACAACACAGTACAGATATACCTACGTTGTCTACCCCCAACTTTTCAATCTGTTGGATTGCTGATTCAATATCGTTAGCGTCATCACTGGAAGACCTCTTCGTCACCCTGATTTCATTTGGGATTGGATCAGGAGCAACTGCATCAACAGTCCGTGGTCCTGCAGTCGATGGCCCAACGTTACTGGTGGTTGTAGTTGGATCATTGGATTTGCGATTTTGTACGGGAATTGGAGCTGGAACTGGTGCAGGGAGGTCTTTGGGCAAAGGTGCTGGGGCTGGTGCAGGGGTAGGAAGATTGCGCAATGGCGTGGGTGCAGGTGCTGGTGCTGGGGATGATGCCATAGCGATTCCTTTTATTCTAGCGCTCAGCCCTGCAAGAAACTCTTTTGTTGGCATTTCGACACCCTCAAAAGATGGCAAAGGGCAATCTCTGTAGTCGGATGACATCCACAACGTCTTTTGAAAAACGGTCACTGGGGTGGTATAGTTGCGTTGCTGCGTGAATGCTCGGTTGATTTCTTTTTCCAGAAGGCCGTCTTGTGCCAGAGCAATCAGCCTTAGCACCACGTGAAATTGTGACAAATACGTCAAGCATCGCAGATTGTCTGGATCCGCCACGGACCAAATTGTTCGCAGAATAATACCGTCAACACCCGATAATGCAAGAACTCGTAAACCCATTTTGGCCTCCACGTGAATCAACCCATCCATTGGAGCGCTTCCAAATAATTTATTGTAGACATAGACAGCGTAGGCCTCTTCTTCGGCTGTAGGCTCGTAGAGGGAAACAACTGGATGCGACGGCATGGCTGATTGCTGTATCTTGTTCACGCTATCTTCCTATCGTTCCTATCGTTCCTCTCAAACGAACCAACATCACCTCAATCGAAGCCAAGCATTCCCTCCTTCCCAAATGCCATTAACTTGATTGAACGAAGCGTGGATTAAAGAAGGACTAGACCGGTTATTATAATGTAGGTAGCTCATCAAAACAGCTCGCTGCGAGCTGCGAGAGTGTTTCGTGCAGCGGAGAAAGCAAGCACATGAAAGCCGCTAGAGCTGCGATCTTGAGTCACATTCAAGACCACAAAGTAGTGAAGCTGAGACTCGGAAGCTGAGGGCCTCGACGCTGATGGCCGGCTGTTCCGTCTCTTTCGCAATGGCACATCCACAACAAAGACAATATCATACTGCACGGTACCAGGTACCACCGTACCGGTACCAGCGGGCGTGTCCTGGTGAGATGGATTGAATCGAAGCGTATCGCTACTTGTACCGTACCACTGTTTTGGAAACAACTGGTGAAGGGTCGGTCTACTATGCAAAACGACTACTAGTAGGTACCGGGCCAAAAAAGTAATTTCATGAAGCTCTCGCGGACCCAAAATCGACAGTTTGCGTTTGTACAACATTGAATGTCATGGTACCTTGTCACATCTGTTACTACAATGTACTGATTTACTACCATACAGCTATTCAGCAAGAACTTTTGAATCTCTGAAAAGAGCACGGGGCGAGGAAGCTCCGTGTCATTCTTGTCTGCAGGAAGGGAAGGAAACCTTGCCTCTCTGAAATTGAATACTTACCTGGGATGTTGAAATGAAAACTGAATCCTCTGACAGAACAGAATGGACCAATTGGTATGTATCGATCGATGCCGGACAACCGCTACCGGTACGATACGCTAACCAACACTGTTACGGGCAAGTTTACGTGCCCGCTTCACGTTGTTCATCCATCGGGAAGAACCTTTCTCTGCTGGTTTTCTGGCTTCTTCAAGAGCTTCCCTGGATGACGGTGCCTTCTTTGTTGGGTCTTGCAAGTTGCAACCCTCCTCCTTCCTCTGGTTGATTTCCTTTTCTACTTCGACTGCTCTTTTCAAACTCTCTTGAAGAGCCTCAGATTCACCACCACCGAATGAGCTCCTCTTCGACCTTGAGGATTTGGTCGCGTTGAAATACTTTTGCCTTTTTCCTGAGCTCGACTTGGCAGCTCTAGTCGGTTCTGTTGGCGCTGATTCTTGTTGCTGTTTTTGAGATTCAATCTTTTTCTCCACTTCAACCATGGCTTTACGCAGGTCACCCATCATAGCCTGCGATTCACCGCTACCGGTACCGTTACAGGAGGTCATTCTTGACGCTCTGGAGGATTTGAAGTATCTTTCTCTCGTCGTTCCCATGTTGCGTCGTCTGGATCGTGGAGTTTCGCTGCTTTGCTGCTTGAAGTTGGAAGGCGTCACTGGTGTTTTTGGAGGTTCGGAATATCCAGCTGGGTTTGCTTTTGCTTCAATCGTTTCATTCAAATAGGGTATCTTGTATGGTGTCTCTTTCGCTGTGTCTGTTAGTTGTCCAAATTTGTTGGATTGAAGCTTTTTGGCGGCTCCAATCTCAAAAGGCTTTGGAGCGGGCTCGGTGTTTGCTTTACTAGTATTTCCAGGCTCTACCTGCATCATTGAATGTTTGGCTTCTTTCTCTTGGGCCGTTTGCCTCGCCACTTTGAATGCTTTGATGTATCTGTTCTTGTTGGAGTGAATTTTTTGTCGACTCTTAGCGCTGTCCGCCACAGAAGCAGTGCCATCTTGACTGACATCGGGTACCATTTTGTTGGTATTTGTATCGAATGGAGTCACTTTGGGTTCGCCTTCATCCGAAGAAAAAGTAGGAATTGTGCAGGTCGACAGCGTAGGGAACGTAGATTCACTAAGGCACGTAGATACCGTGTTGCTTGTGCTCCCTTGAGGCGACCACGGCGCCCTTGTGATGCGTTTCAATTTTTCCTCCGGTGGTGCCAAACAGAGAGATCCTACGCCTAGCTGAATAATGAACCAATCCTTCCATTTGCCTCGCCCGAGTTTCTGCTTTCCGGGGAAACGATGGAAGAACTCGCGGCGCAAATGTTCGACAGTCAAGGATGGCCCAACCTGAGGCACCTTGAGCAATCTGTCGCGACCAACCTGCTCTCGAGCCTTCAAAATGGATACTGTTCCAAGTTTTAACTTGTCCAAGAGCCATTGCCTGGTTTTCCCAGTAGTGTCGACTGTAGGGTTCCGAATCTTCATTTCAAATCGAAGATCCGCTTCCGTCATGCTATTCACAAGTGGCAGAGACGGGAGTACGGAATAGATCGATCCCGCATCCTCCTCCTCTACGCTCACGCTCAAGTTAATGAATTTCTTCTTGTTTGAATTATCAGCTAATGAATGGGACTTCTTGAAGTCGTTTCTTTCACCGCGAGATTTCTTGTTCAGCGATTCCTTTTGCACTCCTTCGAATCGAAGCGTCTCCAACCCAGTGATCTCTACTTTCTTCATCCTTGGATCAGGAGCCCTCATGGTTGAGGACGAGACCCTGGGTGAAGTCTTTATAATCTACCGTGTTAGCTGTCCTCCTCTAGTATTCAAAGGCAAAGTCAACTTTTGATATCGATGAGATGAATGAGCAAAAAGACACCTGGTTTGCAGTTGAAATGTGAGCAGCGATCTTCGCGCAACGCCTGTTCGTCCGGAGCGAGATGGCACTTAGACCCATATCAGCCGGGTGAGACCAACAAATGAGAGCCGGAGGGCTCGGTACCGGCGGTATGGAGCAAAAAGATCAATACATTTACATCCTCACTTTTTATGACTTGCTTACCCAAAAGCAGCCTCATCAGCACCCAAACCAAAATACCGGTAGCTCACATAGTTATGGTATATGATATAGCTAAGCTAGCTAGCAAAGAATGCCCACCCTGATCTTCTTTACGTCTAAAAGCCAATGTCGACCATCCATATTATTTATACTAGCACCACAAAACCCCTCCAGCAACGGTGCCGGTACCGTATGGATAGAAGCCGCTAATTTTCGAATCCTGACACCTGATACAAGTGCAAGGTCCCGGGCGATGGCCTTGCAAGCCACTAATTAAGATTCTGGCTAAGCTCAAAGGCATTCGTCTCTCTTCTTTGGGGGCGGCGCTACCAGCTACGGTGCTCTTGGTCGGTACTGGTAGCTCAAGAAGCAATACAATTGCCAGTGGGAGCGTCACTGTTCCTTTCGTCACGCAGAACGGTGCATCGGGAAAGCTCAGGAGGCAGTTCCGAAGATCATTCTTCAGATTGCAGCCAAAGTTGAATATCACCGTGGACTGGACATCACACCGGTGCGATACGAGTAGACCAATGGCACCATACCGTACGAATGTCTGGCACATCAGTGTTGAATACTTTCTTTCGTGCCAACGACAGAAATGCAATGCAGGCTGGAGTCTTCGCAAACAGTAACCAAGAGACCTTCAGAGGCCTCTATTCATTGACGGTGTAATGCATGGAAGGCTGCACACATGAGTCGAACGGCAGTCACAGTCAGTTAATAGATACCTGCACTATCATAACCCTTGGTCTCTGAGATAGCCTTGCATGCATGACCATCGCGGCCACAGGGCAGGAAAGCAAGCAACCTGCCAGCTAAGTTGCCACAACACGTTGCTTTTGCGGACTTATGGCTGATGTACAAGATCTGTGCTGTTTGCTTCCGTCAATCATTTCCAGCACATTACATGTATCCAATCACATGATTGATATCTTGTTTGTGTTATTCCAGTTCCATCATTATTTCTGCCAAACCTACATGACAATACAATTTTCACTTGCAGCAGCCGTCATGGTCTTTGCTTTTTTGTTTCGGTTCTGGAACTGGATGATACTGGTTTTCAGTTCTTCCTGGGATGCTTCAAACTTTTCAATAAAGCGTTTCCTATCTGGAATTGCGTCAAAGCCTCTTTCGTGTACCAGTTTGTTGCGGATTGTAGCCAGATACCTCATGTTGCGTACCAATGACTGCGAGAGGTCGGGATTAACAATGGCTGCGGAAGAAATTTTCTCATGCAACCCTTTCCCCGTCGCCCCAAAGGCGTCTTCAAGGACCCATTCCAGTTCCTTGGAGGACTTGATAGCCAATTCGAAATCGTTTGTGGAGTGGCTCGATTTGGAAAAAGCAGAGCCCATCTTTGTCTTTTAGAAGGGAGCACCGTGTCTTGAACAAACACTTCCTAGCTATGGTGCAGATCTCGTTGCTTGCTTTTTCCTACTATAGCTCTCGTACAATACTGAAACTAGCTAGACTTACTTATGAAGCAATCGTCATCATGGATATCTCTCTGTACTAGTATTGGTACGGTAACATGATCATTGCTTCTTGCTGTTGCTAGCCGGTACTAGTACAGTATCATCTCTACTCGTATTAGCACATGTATTCTCGCGCTTATCACGGAATTCCGATGTCATTTTGTCCGTGACTGCGTTTAATGACTGAAACAATTCAATCGATTGAATGATGAAATTAGAATGATTGAATTCGAACCATTCGAATCGGATAGAATCTTTCAGATCTTTGCCGTTGCATGTCGCAAGGCTTTGACCACGTATGCGCCATCTTCCAATGCCTACTCTACTGAGTCTAGACTACAACATAATAACAGCTTTGATCAAGGCCACAGCACTGCCAAAGCCCACGTCTTCCAAGCTCGAAGCTTCCACAGTAAATAAGATTCCACTGATTATCAGTCCACCATGATGATGCGAATGTTCTCGATAGCAGTTACTCTGCTGTTCTTTTCCCTCTCCCCCACTTGTGATGCTTCCAAACAGCAAATTGGCGCTCTGAAGGATGCTCAAGATTCTTTGGCTTCAGTGACAGAATGGTTCTCGCAATTGGATTTCGTGGGCGATGAATCGGATGGAATCCGAGATCGTTATCTGCAATCAGATCCTGTTACCAATCCCGGAGCCGGTCGTGGTGGTGCCACACAAGGAGCAGCTGAAACCGATGATGCTGCCGCCGAGGATGAAACCGCCGCCACCGACGATGACGACAGCACAGTGCTCCACGACGACGCCTATTACGCCAATAAGACATCCATTATTCCACCAGAGCCTGAACAACCTAGCAGTTGGCCAGCAACCGTTGTGGTCATCTTTCTCGTCTTGGCGGCTGTGTTGTTGGGGAAGACCGCCTACACCAATTGCAGGAAGAGATCGCAATATGAAGATGTTCCAACAACAACCAGCTTGATTGTATAGTAGAAACAGCTGACACGAACAAGTCGATTTGATTCTGGCGCAAAATATGCAATTAGCTACCGTAGCAGGATGGGAGAAAGTTTCGTGGGACATGCGGAGATACTTGGAAATCCTGCAGTCAACTGTGGAAAGTGTGGACCATGAGGAGGGCTTTCTTCTTGCCTGCATAAATAGTTGTGTGCATGTATAACAGCTAGTTTCAAATCCACTTTTGAACACAATCTACCCTCGTGGGCGTAGGTAGTACCCTCGTGGGGTATAGCTTTTTGCTTTCCAGTTTCCTATGGATCAGGAGCATCAAAAGGCAAGCTGAGAATCACATTCCTCTGCAAATTTGGGAACACTTCTCTGGAACACTGCTCCCAATCACTTCTCCTGAACAGTTCTCCCAAACACTTTCAGTATGTAAAGTGTTACTTCTGAATTATCAGTGGACAGTCTTTTAGTATTTTGCAGACAATTTTCGTTGACATTTTTTGTGCGCACCTCACCATCCACACCACACACCTCACCATCCACACCACACCGTCCGCACCGCAGCGTACAAAAAAACTTCAGAGATACTGCATTCATTCCTCTGGGATACACTTCCAAAACGTAACCAGACGTCCTCAAGGGCCCACTGCTACTGTCACTCTTAGATAGCATGAATGATGAAACACAAAAATTCCGAGCACCCCAGGAGCATTAAATTTATTCGAGTAAGAAATCGGCTCAATTCGATTTCACCACGACAACAAAATTCCGATTTGCGGAGGGGAAGAAGGGGAAGCGAAGGCAAAGTGCGACCTCATACACGGAGCATTCATTCATCACAACGTTGGCGCTCGAGCGAAGGATGCAGAGCGGATTGGCTGGCCGAGCAGCCGCAGCGACTACAAGTACGAGTGCGAGTACGAGTACGAGTAAGAAGCAGCCATTCTCGGCCAATGCAGGTGTTCAACAGAGAACCCAAGGACCCGAGCAACAGTGTCAGTCACAGTCTTCATCAGGAACCAATACCGAGCAGCCATTCAATCGTCCTCCGTTGTCTTCCACAGCAAGCATTAACACGATGGAATTGGCTACTAGCCACACCCACATGTACGCTCCGGCTCCTCATCAGCCACAGCATCATCCGCAGCAGGAGAGAGTGGCGTATCACCACTCTACGAGCGGTGGTCAAGCACCCACTGCCATGATGGCCATGGATCAGGAGGGATCATCCCCTTTTCTGTACAGCAGAAATAACGGCCATCATTACAACCTCCCACAGCATCAAGTCAACAACAACGCTAATAGCACGAACAACAGCAACAACAATCGTCCTCAGATGAGCCCTACTTTCTACTCTAGGTCAAGCCCGATTGCCATTATTCATAACCCAGAAAACCCCGATCAAGCCGCCAAATTACGGTGGCAACACCCAATGTACGACACGAGCGATGACGAAATGGACGACGACGAATTCTTTCAATCAGGAGTGTCGGTACAAACACTCACGTCACCAACAGAGGCTCCTCCTCGAGTGTCAGGACCGCAATCCTTGCCCACCTCTCTTCTAAGAGCTCCCAAATTGGAATCACAACCTGCTCAGGATTATAGACTGCATCATCTGGCAACCTTGCCTCCACCTATGTGTCTCAATGGTTCTATGGACGTTACCTCATCCACACTGAAGAACGATCATTCCAACAATATCAGTGGATCTCCCCCCAGAGATACAAACAGCAGCACGGCTGTTATTAGTCAAACCTACGTGGGGAAACCAAAATACTTTTCATCCTATGGTTCCTTGAGGGAGTCACACTTGACGGGACGATTTGGAGGAACAGGACACAACCAACCAGAGGTACAACATGATCCTGATAATCACAACACCACTGTGCGGTTCGAGCCACCTCCTACACTAATACCACCACGCAATCCACCCACAAACTTGACATTAATACCACCACGCAATCCTCCCCCAGATTTGGTATTGCCACCCACGGCAGCCGCAGCAGATAATATGCAGACAGAGGATTCCCCTGCTCAAGCAGCAACAACACTGCCAGGAGGAGGAGACAATTCGCAGAACAGCTCACCCGCAGCAGCAAAGCCCCTATCCATTCGAGACCGCATGATGCAAAAGGCACAGCAACAACAAAAGGAAAAGGAAGAATCCAATGAGCAAGAAGATGGCGCAAGCAACAATAAAGCAGCATCGTCTCTTTCAGCCATGTTGGAAGCATCCGAGCAAGATTATCAAGCAAACGACCAAAGCAGGGCCTTCCAGGATGACCTCATGGGCTCTGCTTCAACAGCTAAATCAGCAGAACAATCTGCAATGGAGCGGCAACCAGCATTGCATAGATCAAGTTTGGGACCGGGTATTTTGCCAGAGGGAATTGCCCAGGCTGTGGCAATTTCATACAGTAGCAACCTGCACTTGTTCGCTTCTAGTCATCAACAGCAGCATCAGACGCAAGAACCAGACGATCGTTCTTCGTCGGCCATGTTGTCGTCTTCCATGACAGGCCTGGAATTACTGCGGGCAGCATCCAAATCAAAACCACCAGAGCGGCCTACTAGTTTGAGCATCCTACGGGATGCGACGCAGGGATCAATATTGCAAAGACCTCCTCCTGCGGCTGCTCCATCGGATGGAACCCAGATGGAGTCGTTTCAACTCATCAGTCGGACCATGTCGGAACCTAATGCAAGAACAGGACCTCCCACGCCGAGTCCTACGACGATGGCATCTCCGGACAACACTGAACCTCCTCGTGGCATGGTCCATCTCTCGAATGGCCGTGCTTTGATACCTCCCAGTAAGACAACGGGGTTGTCTGCGGCGATACAGCAACACGACGAGGCGGTGCAACGGCAACAGCAGCAACAACCGCATGCACAGCAGCATTCATTCACGCAACAACAGCAGCGGCCTCAAGCGCTTGTTGGAACGTATTCCTTCAGCACATGGGGCACTCCTATGGCGCCAGCTCCAATAACGAGTACTTTTGGCAGTGGCCACAACCCGCCATACGGCACTCATTCTACTGGTACGGGCCACAAAGAGCCAAACCCAGAAACTCAAGGTGCCTTTGACATGGACTTGGAGTGAATCGGTGAGACAGGAACAAGGTAGTTTAATGTGGAATATTTTGCTACTGGTTATTGTAACCAAGGTCTTCAGTCGAATCTTCTTTCTAGCTAGCTAGTAGTAGAGCTGATTGAATCATTCACAAATCAAGAGGCGAACTGAACGAGAAAGCACTTTCTACCGCCTTCAGTGTCACAAGTAAGTTTCCCCCTTCCTTTCTCTTTCCGTACGGTCGCTAGCCATCTGGCTACTCTAGCTAGCTAGTGCAGTTATTCACGTTCCATTTCCTCTTCTTCTGGCATACCTGGATAAATTTCCAAGTTGCGATTCTTATGAATGTGGTTGAGGGCTCTGCACTCTCCAGGACTATTATCATGAGAAGAAAGAAAGAAAGAAGTTGAGAAGGCTGTTTTCATGTTGGAATCTAATAACTGGAGGGACAGTACACGTGTACTGTACTACATGTAGTCTTACCTTGCGCAGCACCCAACATCGGGCAAGCATTGAAGACACAAATAAGCACAAACTGGCCCACTCTGGTGTTCGTTTCCAAAGGGGCATTGCTGCACAGAGTAGCAGCAAAGGATTTGGTGGCTCTGGGCACACAGGACTTGAGGAGAAACAAGGCCGTAGTCGCAACAGTAGCAACCGATTTTACAGATTTCTCCGTGCTCCTTTTTTGTAACCATCCCACAACCGCGCTGTTCGATCTTGCTATCAATGCAGCAGCTATGGCGGAGGCAGAGGCAATCTCCTTGATTGAAGCACAAGATGGCAATCCTGCTTAGGTCAAATCCTGAATGACACCAAATGAAACCGCTGAATGTCATGCGATGCGATTGCTGCAACTGCTCCTCGAACTGCTTGTTCATCCCATGATCGGTCATGATTGCTTGCTTGCTGAAAACAAAGAGGGAATGATATCAATGGTATTATCTATCTATAGGTACTAGTATGCTTTTGTTTTTCTTTTCTTTGATAGCGACTGCACGTTTTCGAGTGATGAGTGAATCTCAAAAAGATCATGATCATTCGATTGTTCCTTCGCATTCTCACAAAAAGTGATGAAATTCGAAAATGACCTACCATCATGCGTGACTGAAGACTGACTTGTTACAACACAAGGCACGAACAAAAGAACTGGAGGCGAGCAATAACCGATGGAAGATGGAAGCAATGCAAATGAAATGTACATTCTTTATAGTCTAGTTAGAGTGCTAGTGAACTTTCCCTTCTTTGCTCGCTGTGAGCAACTACTGCAATGGGTAGCTGATGTTGTTTCTTGTTGGGGCCAGACTGAAACAAGTTGTCGGCTTCGTCGTTTTTACTGTCGCTCGTCCGTCATATTCGTTGCCTAATGCAAGCTACTGCCGAAGAAATGGGTCCGTCCGCGAGCTCGCGCGACTATCGGCATCGCCAGCATGAATGTCATCAACATACATGTCGACCGCGGCATTGGTGCTCGACGAAAAGGTCCGCGAGCTACCGCGACTATCGGCATCACCAGCATGAATGTCATCAACGTCCATGTCGGCGGCAGCGTTTGTGCTTGAAGCCTCATCACTCGGCGCATGCACTTTGTCTACATGGTCGGTGATTATGGCCGGGGTTTCCAGACCCTCCGGAAAATTGTCTTTCGGGACGTCTCTTCGTCGATAGTACACCACGTAGGCAGCATCGGATACAACATCTTTCTCAGGGACGTCCTCCGAAATTCTGCTGTCATCATAGTAACACCATGCTCCGTCATCGTGCAGAGCATAAGCGGTGTAATGGCCACCGCCAAGTCCACCGTAATGGTTGCTTCAAAACACAAAGGAATTCGAACAACATGAGCCCTGGATTCTTTGGTACAAATACACGAAAACAGAACGAAAAGAGGACGAATCTCACCTAACCGCGTAGCAATCGTAAATTGGCTCCTCGCCTTCATTGCAATGTAGCACATGCTTCGACAAATCAAGACCAGTCAATGGGAAGTCAATGTAGGTGCCGATCTTGTCTCGTCGATGTGTGGATGCACTATACTGGAACCGTTTGAGGTGCATGATGAGTATTGGAGGCGCCAAGTAGATGTGAAACTGTTTCCAAGCGCGAACGTGTTCTTTGCAACGATTGCAGTACCACATTTCAGTCTCTTCCAACTGTTCCTCGGCACAGTATTTCTCGACGCAGTCTAGGATAGTGATGGGGTGGTTCGCTTTGCGGTTCCGTGCTGCAAGCGCTTCTTCCTCTTCCGGGTCCTTCACCTCATCACTCCCTTCGTATTCATTTGCATCAAATGCTTGCTCGCACAAGTCCGCTGGCCACTCGAGACAGAGGGTTCCCTTGTCGCCCACCCATTCAGACACAAGCTCTTGTTCGTCTGCATGAGTCGGAGCTGCAAGTGATATCGGTCGACCGTCGCTGGATTGTTCCGCTTCCAACGATCCGAGTTTTTTCCAGGATTTACTTTGACCGTAGGTATTCTTTTTCCGATAGTACGAAAGCGGGATTCGACGCATGATCAACAAGGCAGGGTCGCCGACATTGCTCTGCGAATCCGAAGACATATTCATAGCGTCATCTCCAGATAATTGATCATTGTCGCCGCGATCAGAGTCTCCTTCCATGGGTATCACATCACTCTCAGGATACATCTCCGCTTCGTCCTTGGTTGGCTGACTTGCGGAATCTGCATTAATTGGTATCTTAAGACATCGAGCAAGCCTCTTCGCCAATTCCTCGCGAAGGCCGTAGACTGTCATGGTTACCGGTATCCGTAGCACCAACGGATTCACAAATCCTTTCTCTGTGAATGAAGCGCCTGACATGACGGATGCGCTCTTTCGTTGATAGATCTGGACGTAGATTCCATCTTCCTTCTTCTTTTTGCTTTTTCCAGAGTTTTCGCCGATCATTCGTCGGAGCTTAGCAGCACAGTGCTCCAGCACAGCCAAATCAAAACGAGACTTGACAGCCTTGAAGGTCTCGGACTTTTCTGAACGCTCGACCAGGGCTGGAACTTCTTCTTCCTCCGGCTTCACCATGATGCACTCGCTATCTGCCGAGATCGATTGTTCTTGTGGACTGGGAGGGCTCTCTTCATCGCCCTCTTCTTCTCGGGCACGCTTATTGCTGGCTTTGTCTGATTCCTTGATGCATGACACAATAAAAGTGTCCAGTTTCTGAAACAAGTCGAAACGTTCTGAGGTCGATCCCCTTCTTGGATTCAACACTCTCGTGAGTTGCAGGGCTTGCATCCGCGTGTAGCCCTCCAAGGAAGTCTTCCACCCCTCATCATGCAGATTACGCATCGTGCCAGGATCCACCTTGTACCGTTGTGGTCGGTAAGGGTATTTTTCGAGGGCTTCTGAGATTCTGGCCTCGTCATCGACGGATGCGTCGTCGTCCAATTTCCGGAGGTCGGCCTTTGCCTGCACTTGGTAGATGTAGGTTTCGTCCGTCTCACGGATCTTATCGATTTCATCGGAATCTATATCATACCACTGGTACACCTCTTTCGTCCAAATGTCGCATGCGCATAGCTCGTCCAAGGAGAACGGCTTTCCATTTGAGGAATACCCAGCCTTCATCAGTTGTTCGGCTGTCTTCATCACAAGCTTGCTCACCGACGAGTTCCTATTCAAGGTGACACTAAGCTCTTTCTTTCGAATGTTGCCATCAAGCGGTACAAAGGTAACTCGCATGGTGCGATCCGTCGCGCCGGGGATAGGAACAGAGAGATACATGAAAGGATCAAAGGTTGTCGAGACTCGGCCACATCCCTCCTTACAGCACTTTACACGACTTTTCACCTGCCCCATGAAGTTCTCCAAGACACGAGAGTCTTCCCTTTTCAAATGCAGGTCCCATGCTTTCCGTGCTGCGACATCATCCGCCTCATCTTCGCCTTGTTCTGGCTTTTCGACGTATGGTTTCTTCGTCACGCGGTTTGTGTCCTCGTGCAAAGCATCCAACAAATAAGTAGCAAGTTCTTGCGAGTCGTGCTGGTCGTAGCCCATGAATTGCTCTGCGTGTTTTCCCAGGGTGAATTTGAAGCTCCGAGGGTAGACAGTGGACGACGAACTGACATATGAAGAAGTTTCAATTTTTCTCCCACCCGGAGGAGTCGTTCCCCACATTTCGGCCAAAAGCTGAGCAAATTCCGTCGCTAGATCGCCACCAGTCCCAAGTGGATTATCTCGGTTCAAGTCATTTTCGTAGTCTCCGGACAAGAAGTATCGTCGCAGTGGATCCGTGTGAGCCAGGCACTGGAGAGTGGAATTCATGAAGCATGTGTTTCCCAAATTTCCCAACCCCGATCCATATTTCTTGTACGTGCTTGCGGCAACGGCTGGGACAACCCTAGCTGACGCTACATTACTGTCTTCTTGGTTGTCCGCGGGGTCTTCCTTAGACTCTGTGTTGTCCCCGCATTCCATATCCTGCACGTTCGGATAGAGCGAATCATTGTTGTTGCTGTTGGCAGGCGAGGCAGTTGTGGATGGAGGGAGCAGTATTGGACCTTGTGATTCCTCATGCTGGGCTCCGTTGGAATCACTGCTGACAACCATGGCATCGGGTTCAGGAAACTAAGAAATGGAAAGGAAATAAAGGAAATCATGAGAGAGATTCGAAAGCAACGTCTTTTCGCAGTCAACACTTCGACGCTAAAAGCAAACGTACCAAATCGTTGTCTCCTCCCTCGTCATCCGACACGGTGGTTTGAGTGGTTTCAGCTGCATGGTGTTGTGGTTGTTGCTGCGGTCCTTGCGCACGAGAAGGTTGTGGCAAAAAGGTTTCATCGGAGTCCCCTTCCAATTCCTCCAAAAGCTTTTTGTAGGGGAAGTATCCCCCAGGAGGAACCGGGACCAAATTCTGATGACCCGCTCCCGTGCTTGAGCTTCCTCCGTTTTGAGAGGAGCTGTCAATGGCTACAGCTATCATGCTCTCCTCCGTTTGGTGGAAGACGCAGGGTTTCACGATTTCCTTGTCAGACCCAAATTTGGCCTTGACTAGCAACCAGGCATTGGGTCCCAGCAAGAAGAAATCGACACCGTGCTTCAGGTCTCTCTTGAGAGAAACTGAATTTGATGACTGTTGTTGCGTTGATCCTCCATTGGTGGGTTTGTTGCAGTTTCCATTGACGGTCCCTCCTCCTTCCTCGTCGCTGCTGACTGTGTGATCACAGGACAACAACTCGATCGTCTGAACGGGTCCCACACTTTCGCGCCATTTTCCATCGTCGTCCACCCCAGAGCTCCCGTTGTCCGCTGCGACCGCATCTAGCATTGGCCACGCCTTCATCATCCAACTGGAAGGAACCATGTAAAATGTCAAGTCACTCAAGGAAGAGGGTGTCTTCTTGGCGGCCATGGCATTGAGTACTTGTCGCGTGTCTTCGTCCTACAAGAGCGAAAGAAAAATCCAACGAATGAGCGTCGCCAAGCAAGAAGACAACTAACTCATGCCAGTGGACGACATAGAGACCAACTCTTTCTGGCGCCTTGAGCATGCAATAGCTGGCGAGAGATGACTCGAGTCGACTCGACAAGGCAATGCTGGTCATGCGGCAAAACAAACTCACCCTGGCCTGACGGAACGCTGTGGCCATCCTCAGAACGTCGTCGCTGTAAGAGCTTGAAAGCGCCACCATCGTATCTTCACAATACTCCACACTACAAGCTAGCTACGTCCGAACGGATAACCCAACAATGTCTTTGTCACGTGATGGTCTGTTGGGAGTGAGTCTCAGCTGTCTTTGGCTCTTGTGGTTGTTGTTGCTGTTGCCTGTTGCTGCCTGTGTCTGCGGTCACAAGACGGGGCTGTTACACCCCGCTGAACTAATTTTAGTCGAGTCACACTCAAGTCATGGATTATTCGTGACAAAAAGCCTTCTTTGGGTGCTTCCGTCATCTCCACCAACGATTTTCCGTCATTCGTCTTCGTCCATGTTTCCAATTATTGTTTCCACACTTGTTGTGCTGTGTGGAAGAACAACCATGACGTCCCAGTTGTATTCCTTTGTCACTGAAAAGAGCAGTAAGAAGACTCTTGAGCTGCTTCAGAGTCCATCCAACTCATCGCCTACGGCAGAAATCAAGTTCAAGATACTGTCTGCTGGCCTCACTGCAAACAACAAGTTTTACCTGGATTTTGGAGAAAAGGCGCCCTTCAACTTTTTCAAGTGCTACCCTGTGGGGGACAAAGATACCAGCATTATTGATCCAAAAAATGAAGCAACTTCGGATACTTTAGCTGATACTTATGTCCACCCACCGGTTTGGGGACTCTGCCAGGTCATTGAAAGTAAGGTAGAAGGAGTTGCCGAAGGAACCGTCTACCGAGCCATGCTGCCCTTGGGAGCGCACGTGGAATTCGAAAAAGCTCATCTGGAACCAAAGACCGACAATCTCGTGGTTCACAGGCCTACAACCAACCCAGCCTACAATGCATTCATACCTATCCCCCCCAACAGTGTGTGCCATCCTTCTTCCGAGGCCACCTGCGCTGTGGCATTGACCTGCTTTCCTGGAATTGTCACGGGATTTGGATTGTACTTTGAATTGCAACGAAAAAACTTTTATGGAGATCGGGACACAATTGTCATCACGTCTGCATCCAGCAAAGTTGCATTGGCTCTTGCATTGTACCTCAAACACAACCAGCACGGCAAAAAGATTATTGGATACACATCCGACAAACATCGTGGTTTTGTAGAAGGCACCAAACTCTACGACACTATTCTCGGGTACGACGATGCTCTCCCAGCAGAAGCCGGTCCCAATAGCGCTGTCTGTGTGGATATCAGTGGCAAAGGAACCGTCTTTCAGAACAATCAAGACAAGATTGCCAAGTTGCTCGTAGTGGGAAACTCGTCGGGATCTCCCGAAAAGGAAAGCACCTTTGCCAACTTTTCCTTCTTTGCCACCGTCAAGATGATCCTCACCATGACCATGATCTTTCCAACGTGGGTCACGAACGCGCTGAATACCAAACAAGACTTGTACCTTATTTTTGTGACTGTAGAAGCTTTAACCAAAGACTGGGGCACGGACAAGTACTTGAAAACCTTGGAGGACTATACCAAGCTCTTTTGTACGGCTGCCAAAGATTGGGGGGTCAAGGTCCGTGATTGCGGGTCCGAGGAAAGCATTCAGCAGGCCTTCCAAGAGATTGTGGAAGGAACGGTCCCGCCATCAGAATGCGTTGTTGTCGATGTGGCCAAGGCTGTGGAACATCGAAAAACATCCTAAGAAACCGAGATGATGCTGTGTTGCCATGACGAACAAAAGTGGGAGTACCGTGTAGAGAGCAAAGCGCAGGCCGCGGAGCGAACCATACCACAACCCGTTCTACTTCAGCATTCATTTGACTCTTGTAGATAGCGGTAATTTACCGCGTTTTGTAGGTTGTTTACTTTGTGTCATCATGAAGAGGTCATGTTGCGCTTTCAGCCATGCTTGTGAAAGCATGACAGTGGGTTAGCACCACCAAGTTTTGCTGGTATTGAATTGGTCTTTTGCTTAGAGAATCCTCGGTTTACTGGCGTTTCTCACGCTGCCAATTGGTACGGTTGACTGCAAATTGCATAGAAGAAGGCTAGCTGGGCCTGTCAGAAGCCAGAAAGTATCCAATACAGTTTTGATTAAGCTACACTATCTAATCAAGCAATCAGGCTCCATAGAGTGGCACCAATCCAGTCAAGACCTGATGTGACTTCACTCAATTTGGTGGCTCGCGAGGATGAAGCCACGCAAATGCATTCATCTGCCACAATTGTTTCATATGACATTTTCGGGCATATCATCGTCGTCACTGAAATACGCTTCGCTGCGGGTGTTTGTTGTCTGCCTTTGCTCTGTCAGCTGGTTCGGCTCAGGCTCGAACCCTTGTTGTCGTCTTGTTTTGTCGTGTTCTTTACCGGTCGGCTCAGCATCCTGGAGGGTAGTATCGCTGCCGCTTCCATTGTTGTCCTCAGAATTTGGTCTAGGACCAAGAGCGGCCGTTTCGGCCGCATTTAGTGCTTGTTCAAATTCTGCCACACTGCTGCCGACGTCACTGTTCGGCGGTCGCCGACGAGGCGACGATGTGTAATTAGCTGCAGCTTCGTCCATTCTGTGTTTCACAGTACTTGCAACACTTTTTGCTCTAGAATAGAATCCTTTTGCTGTCTTGGAATTTTGCACTTTGTTCAAGATGGTAAAAAGTTTGCTGGACGACTTTCGGAACGTTTCCGTTGCTGGATTGGTCTTTTTCACGGCTCGATTGTCGAATGTAGGGCAATAAGACAAGAGTTTGCCCTGGGAGTCTGTTTCAAATACATCAACAATGGTCATGGTGACCAAGTCACCTGCTTGCAGGGTTTCTACGGCATCATTTCCATGAGCTTCTGCCAATGCAGCGAATTCATTCATCCAAGTCCACACAACCCGGTGCGCTGCGGTGA
Source organism: Seminavis robusta (assembly GCA_903772945.1). Taxonomy (NCBI): domain Eukaryota; phylum Bacillariophyta; class Bacillariophyceae; order Naviculales; family Naviculaceae; genus Seminavis; species Seminavis robusta. The sequence continues at coordinate 47,035 of CAICTM010000103.1, read as the reverse complement.
CGCGATAACGTCCTCCGGCTATTCGCATTACTGTGAGTCCAGGAGGATCAATCATATTGAGGTGATCTCCACCAGGCATGAGGGCTGTCAATATTAATTTTGTTTGGAGTTAGAAAGCATTAGTCCCAGCTTGAAAATGACATATCCACGGTATTTCTTCTCACACGTACCTAACCACCTCAAGAACAATTGTGACAAAGAATGGATTCCAGCTGCAGCCTCCAGCTCAATTCCCTCAATTCGTTCCAAGCCAAATAACTGCGAAGCTGTGTGGGCTTGAGGTAGCACAACCTCTGCATCATCAGAGAACACCACAAATGGGAGTGGAGTCGGCCCACTCAATGACACGGCACTTTCTGCGGTTGTCACTATCGACCCTCCATCCGTAATAGATTCAGTGTCATATTCCGCATTCCACTCCGTCAGAGTTGTAGCGCCATAGGCAGGGTGTACCTGAAGAGCTCGGTGAAACTCTTCTGGATTGCTCAGCAAGTACAGCAGTGCCAGGTACATCTCGCGAACTGTCTCTGTCGCATCTTGGTAGGATGGGTAGTTCGGTACTAAGCCTGTTAGAGAAGCAGCACCACCCAATGCGGTGTAAGATTCGGAATCAATATTGGAGCTGTAGTCGAGAGATTCAGCGTGGCTTGGGGATCCCTGTAGCAAATTCTCGCCTCCTCCTCCTGGGCTTCTCTCAAACTGATACGCCGGTTTAGGGCTGTGCGGATATTGATGCCCATTCATGTTCATTTGTCAAGGTACTAGTAGTCGGTCAGTTTATGTTTTTCTTTAATGGAGAATGAGAGGGACAAGATACAAAGATGTTGTCAAACTACGGCAGTTTTGCTGCATCCAATGATACCCTTTTCGCACGCGCGGCATTGGCAGTGTTACGGAAGATAATGGGACTCAGTCCCGTGAGCTCCAATCTCCAATACTCTTTTTCCTGATTGATTCGGTGTGGGAACCTAGAGTGCTGGACATGTCCCTGCCTTCCCCAGCTGAAACAATACATTAGCAAGAGAAAACGACCGAGGGTGAACGATGTGGACCAATCTCAACTCCTGGTACCAGTACCGTACGGTGCAGCTCTTGAATGGGCACCTGGCCTGACATAAAAACTATGTTTACACAACCCCGGCTGTGGCTAGAGACGGATGCGTACCAAATCAAAGGAATAACTAGTTTTCTCGTTATCTTTAATGATGCTATACCATACTTGGCTTTGTCGCCAGGTTTAATAAGTCAAGGGACTGCCCCACTCCTCGATCACTGAAAGTAGCTGTCAGCAATGGAATCCCATAGAGTGTCGCTCTTCGAATCGGGAACACCCAAATCATTATCGTCGTCGGTAGAAAAGAAGTTGAAGACGGAGGCTGGAGAATATGGAGACGATGCCGCGACATTCATTCTGGAAGGATCCCAAGCGGGATCAGTCTCATTGTGTGTCGAAAACCCACCCGTGGGCTTGACAATCTTGCGAGGCGAACGTTGCACGCCGTCATTGTCGAATGGAGGGAAAGAGTCGAAACCAAAGTCATCCGTGAAGGCTTGATCTTGAAAGGGAGACGCATCAAAGCTGGTCCACATTTCAGCCATCTTTGAGTTGCTTTGGGGTTGGGTGACAGCTGGGGTATCCTCTGCGACCTGTCCAGTGTTGAACTGTGGCTCACCAAAGTCAGCAGTAGAAAATGCGGATGTCAAGTTCGTAGAGCTGTACTGAAGCAAGCTATCGTCCGCATCCAGCGAGAAACCTAGCGTCCCTGTACCCTCGGAGGAGGCATTCAGGGTGTTATCACGCTTCAATGTGAAGCTGGTCCCATGTTCCTCATTTGATCCGTTTCCGAAGTGAGACGACAGTTGACTCTCATTCTCCATTTCCTTGATAACATCAATGTGGGCCGAATAAGCAGGGAGAATATCCAAATCTGCAAATGGATCTTCCGGTTGCTGGTCCCTCTTGCTCTTACTGCTGCCATTCGTCTGCTGGTCGACATCAGAAGGCTGACTCGACGAAACTGTGTCTTTGTGTTCTGTAGTGAGACTATCCGGGTGCCGAGGAGGGAGAACATCCGAAAGTGTCACGCCTTGTGGATCTGGGAGCTTGGTGGGAGTGTCTTCTGAGGACTCCTCTGGTTCGGCAATTTGGGACCAAGATGTTCCATTTGCAAAGGGTGGTTGCGGCAATGCAGCATCATTCATGGTTTTGGAAGCCTCGTAGAACAAATCCGTCAAGATGAACTGAGCAGAACGACAGGCCGAATTAGTACACTCCTTTGTAGAATAGCTGGAATCAGACACCTCCGATGCAGAGCTCATTAGGATGATTTGACTGATCTTCTTTTCTAGCTTTCCACTGCGTTTCCTGCGAGACGAAGAAGCTTTGGAACCCTTGGAACCCCGCGATCCTTTCGAGTTTTTAGAAAACACGGACTTCCCAGAACAAGATTCCACTCGTCGCAGTTCAAGGGGGATAGAGCGAGTAAGATGGCGAATCACCTTCTCTTCAAGGGGATCACGCGGAGGACAATCGTAGGAAACAGAGGTAGGAGATCTTTCACCGTTGTCCAGAGTAGACTCTGAACTGTACATCTTCGTCACCGACGCCACAGCATCGTCTAGCTCTTGTAGGGATCTATCCGAGTCAAGAGACAGCTTGCGTTGATGCCTCTGAACCAAAGTGTTCGGCAGGTATAACAACGTGCTTTCTTCGCAAGAAGCACCGTCGATTTCAAACCGCCTGGTCGATGACATGCTCCTGGCTCCACTTGTATGCGATCTGCAAGATCCTATCGACATACCACTGCTGCGCCATTGATCATCCCTGTTGCTAGAGATGGATAGCACACTCATCGTTTACGGTTGCACTAATGGTGATAGCCGAGCTGCTGATCCCCTCATCGATCAATTCTTGCCATCCATCGAATAATAATGGCCATGAGCGGTGGTGGGAAAATTTGATTTGGTACAAAAATTCTGATAATGCCGCGGGGCGGGCCAGACGCAATAATCACCAAAAAGAGACATCAAACCGCTACTTAGACATGAGCGTCTAAATGCGTTGGTGTTTAGATAAGAGTTTTGTAGGTTGGGTAACGTAGTCGAAAAGATGAGGTATTCTAGAGTCTAAGACTGCTTCACGCTTCCCTTTGGTTTTGCTTTCCCACTTTCCCGCCCCACCCGAGGGTTCGGCTATTGAAACAGTGAAGGCTCTGTAAAGCTACATGCATCCACTGCGCATACCGGTACCTGGTACCACCGGCGGTACCGGTAGCTAGCTAGAAGGGTAGAACTACTACCGGTACGAGCGCGGCATTGGCTACAAAAAAAACTGGATGAATCCCCCTCTTACCAAATTCATGGAAAGGCTCAAGGATGCTTCCTTCAGCCAGTCCGAGAAACCATGGGGGCCAAGCCTTTCAGTAACCATGCTGGCAGCATGTGCCATACCGTACCTTGGCGCTAGCTAGCTGCGAAAACAGCTCTTCTAGCTAGCTGCGCTGCAACGATCGTTACAAAAACTTGGCGAATTGAACACAGTGCATTATGCCGACATTTTGGGGCAGGGTCCAACTCCGCGATGCTATTGGCCGCCGGTGCCGAACTGGTGGTACGGCTGTCGTTGAGGTCGCCAAAGAGGCTCTTACTTGGATCGTTGGGTAAATGAGACACAGGTGTTTTCTTAAAACCAGGTAAATATATTCTTGGACAGAAAAATTGATGAAATATCATATGGTTTTAGCTAAAAGTGAATGAACTAAGTAAGTTTACTCACAAACTGCCAAATCGCTGAAGCACGAGCTTTCACTGTATTGTTTGACTTTTTCATCCCCCATTAGAATCATCAATGCTTGGGCTATTATGGTACAGTCGTACTTATATGAAATGCTGGCTTGTGTTGGCAAGCTCCCTAGATTTCGTTGCCTGAGTTGATCAGTTTATCTGGGGATTCTCTGGATCGTTTCAGTATTCCAAGTCGCTCCCTGTTGCATAGGCTGCGGTGCCATGTCCCAAAGGTCTTGACCATACTGATTGGGTTGCCTTGCCCTTCAGGGTGCTTACTTTTTAAATTAATTCATATGATTCGATTCTTTGAATATCTCAATCGCCTGCGGCTCGTGACTTTTATTTGCCCAACGACCCAGATATTGATGACGTGGACGGTGCTCCGACCGTTTCAACTCCCGCGCTAAACCGAAGGAGCACCTCCTGGGGTTTCTTCGCAGTAACTGTTTTGACCGTGAAAATCTCCAAGAGAGTTCTGCGGGCGCTGCAGTCCAGTCGGTAACACTGGAGAAGGCAAAAAGAGCCCCAAGCCTCAAGAGAAGTGCCAAGGAGTTGCCCAAAAAGGAAGACGCTGCGCCGGTAACGTCAGAACCCAGCTTGACGTTGCCTCTTCGAATTGTTGTGGAAGATCCTTTAGCTCATGGATTCCAACTCTGCCATACTTGTCCACATACACCAAAGGTTCTTTCCAACCACCTTTATTGCACAGTTCCAAGCATCACATAACGCACCTTCGGCAAACAAAAAGGGTAACAACTTTGCATCCCGAAAGGCATCTCCCTTCTCCCCCGTGCTCCTCGAAGTGGCGATTCTTGTCCTTCTGAGGAGACGGCTGATGATTTGAGAATCTATACGCCGCAAGAGGGCGTGGGATTCTAAAGGATTGGTGTTGACAAGGTACCCAGTGGCTCGTCTTCTTTCAGTGAGCAGCTCCATCTTTCACACAATCCACCCTAGCATTGTGATGCCCTCCATTCAGTCCCTCTCCCGAAAGTCCAGTGGGGCTCTGCGAATCCGACCAAGTGTTGTGGTACGGGCTGCTACGACATTGATTGTGGCCTTGTCATGTGTCTCTCTGATGCAGAAGACGGCACCATTGCAGGAGAGAAACCTATTGGAAAAACCGTTAATGAAAGCGATGAGCATCTACGATCAATCAACCCCATACATTGCACCTGTACAGTCGGATCGGAAACTGGGGGTCCTAGTGGGCATCTTCACGGCAGATATGAAAAATGATCGAGAATACAGAGCGCGTCATCGCAGGCTATTCACGTTGTGGAACGATCCTCGAGTTTGTAGTCTAGCGGATTTCCAGAAAAGAAGTGTAGCAAAAAGAGATTCTTGCGAAGTCATTTTCACGTTTGTGGTTGGAGCGAATCCGCGTGGTCCACCAGAGTGGATAGAGCAAGACGATGACGATAACGGCAAGCGTATGGAAAATCCCATCCTTTTACCTCCCTCTTTAGACTCCAAATTTACCTCATCTGATCTGGATAAGAAGGATGTCACTCGATTGAACATTTGGTAAGTGAGAGAGGTGGATGCATTTCTAATGGTTCTGAACATTGGGAAGATTAACCACCGCTCACCATCAAAGCATCATCACGTCCCACTCTAAACCTGACTAGCGAGAATATGAACGAGGGGAAAAGCCAAACATGGTTCAAGTATGGCTATCTAATTGCCCAAGACTATCCCGAAATATCGTATGTAATGAAACTCGATGCCGATTCAATCCTCCATCTCCATGAGTTTTTTCACTTTGCATACCGGCATCTACCACCCCCACCTCATAGCAACAATGCTTATGTTGGAGCTCTTCGAGATAAGGCCTATTGGCCCCTAAAGAAGGGCATCACTCCAAAAGATCGAGAAGAGCTAGAAGGGTTCTTCGGAGCCGACTTTGAGGGTGTCCACTTGTATCTGGCAGGTCAATGTTACATTCTTTCCATCAATTTGGCAAGGGTCGTCATGAAGGAATCCAAAGTTCTAGATGAGAAGAAGATAAGACTAGCCGAGAATCCTCCCAAGATCAAACGAAACTATACGAGTTACCTGGAAGGGCATGAAGATCATGACATTGCCGCCATGGTGTTTCACTCGCTGGAGCCTGTACATCTAATCACAGTCGGGCGGAAACAGAGGTTTTGGGAGCATCCAGTCAAGGGGGAGCCGCGATGGCGTCGGATATGGCACCGAGAGGTGGCTCGGATGGAAGGTAGGCCGTTTGAAAACAAGTTATACTCAACGGAGAGCTCGTACGAGGAAGTGACGGGACTTCAGATTGATGTGACCGCGTAGTGTGCCCAGGAGGTGTTTGTGCAATTCAGATAGTGTTGCCATTGTGCAGGTTGCTCTCCTCTCGCTGGGGGTCATGCGAGCTGGAAAACGAACAAAAACAGAACACAGTTGCCAATCTTCTTCAGTTGCTACTCAGTTTATACGGTTGCTGGTGTTGGTCTGAAGTAGTCAGCTTCCTTTGCTACTCGGCTTGTATTGTGCAGCTGGGTTATTGCATGCAATGGATGCCGTCAGTTGGTTTGGGCACGTTTAGTTAGTTGGAGACCTAGGCTCCTTTGCGCAAGACCAGCGGGCAAACATTTTGTTTCTTGGCAATCCTTCGTACTACGTGTTGCTCATTGCTGACGATTTGTGCTAATATCGTCAAACCTTTCATTGCTAGCTAGAGCAAATGAAACAGTTACCGTCAGAGATTGCGATCGTGATGGTCCGCCGCCATGGAGCTGCGGAAATTCGAGACATTCCTCTCCTCGTAATTTGCGTTGCAATTTGTCCTTGATTCATTCCTCGGCAAGAAGCTGCTCTTGGGGATGGTTTGTTGATTTCTGTCGTCGTTGTACAGCTTTAATTTTCGTGAGATCCGTGGTAGAAGGGACAACGGAGGGATGGAATTGTTGGCATATCATCTTCTTCTAGCTTTATTAGTATTGTAAGGGTAAGGAAGCGAGCCCAACCAATAGGTACGGAGATCGACCGCATCGTTGTGATCTCATAAGCAGCCTCAATATTTGCTACAGTCACGCTGTCGTGTATGGGTAGATTTTCTAGCACCCTAGTCTTGATGAGCATGCGGTCTGCGGGCTGCAAGACGGCGTTGGCGTTCTCTCCGTTTCCACAACGTGCTTCCAACAAGAGCAAAGCCGGCTGCCACGTACAACCAAAGCACCAAAAGGAGATCAGAAGCACATCGTTGTCCTCCGGCCTCCGCCAAAAAGAAGTCGGCGTTCACGTGCGGCAAGTGCTCGAAGCAAATGCCCTCGATTGTGGTCTCATTATAGTGAAACTGCTCGGTGCACAGAGGTTTTCGGATCCAACTACTCCAACTACCCAAGCCGTACGCCAATCCATCCCAGAGCAAATAGTACACTTGTCCAGGTTTGAGAATGGCTTTCCTGGCAAAGTTGAGAAGTGTGTAGCGCGGCAAATCGTTCATGGAAATGTCCTTGGTTCCCATCGCACCGTAGCACTCTTTGGGTTGCCCGAAGAATCCTCGAACAATGCCCCAAGAAATGATTACCAACCACAGAGTGAAAAGAACAATGGCCAGTTCGAACATGCGTCCACGAAGATCCACACCTACAGTCTTTTTCAGCAGTGTTGCCAGTCCACCGCCGAGGACAGCCATAACCATGAAGGAAACGGGAATCGTGCAAAGTCCCAAATCGTACATAAGAGGGTCCCTGAGGATACCAGGGAAAGCAGCCACAGTGGCAATGCCGTAGACAACAACTGACCACCAGAATCGAGCCGGTTTGTAGCACACGTGCTTGTGGACAATGTGCCATGAAACGTTTTGGCATTGTCGTGAGCAGTAGTAGCTTCGCAAGCAACGCACACACTTCCAGCGAGCCCTTCTGCGGCACAAGCTGCACGCCCACCTGCGACGGGCAACCCCACGCTTTTTCAGCATTCTACGTGCTCTGCAGTAGAGTGCCACGAGCGGTGACATGATTACGGGAGCTACTGGTCGCAGCCATCGACGTCGAACAATGGAAGCGCCGATTTGCCAGCCAAGGTGAGGTTGTCGTAGGGCTTGCATGACATGTGGAGGCATTGCGTCCAGCCAGTCTTCTTCCACTGGCGGCACATTGGCGTGGCGAGCAGATGGTGGCGGTAGTGAGTATGCTCCTCCGCAAGTTTCGCAGTTTAATCCTTGGTGCGCTTCGGGATGACGAGATCGGCACCTCCACTGCTCCACGCATAAGTAGTGCACAAATGCCATCGAGCCGGAACACTCACAAGGAGCGAGCAATGGATTATCCGCAGCGGCCGCATTTGGGTGATATGTTGGGTGTGGCATAACGGGTCCTTTGGGGAATTGCATGAGCGGGGGCTCAACCGCTACAGGTTCGTCGGCCGCAGGATCGCCCGGTCCATCCAGTACGCCCTCATCGTCGGTATTTAAGCTATCCATTCGTTGCGTTGTGCCCGCATTTTCGTTTCCGTCATCATCTGCAGCACCGGAAGGCTGTTGTTCATCCTCGTCGTGTAATCCTTCCCGACAAATCCTACAAAACACCGGTTCGGTTGGTAATGGAGCCGACGACACGGTTGGATTTATTCCGTCGTCATACGCCGCCATAAGTTTCATTGCTTTGGAAGAGGGGAAAACGAGGCCTGTTCGTAGACAATTTAACTTCGAGGATCCTTCAAACGGTTCTGCCGAGGGCGTGCTGCCAGCATCCTGTGGTTCATCATCACGCGTTGGGTCATCCAGGTCCGCTTCCTCAGCAGTGCCAAAACGCTCTTCTTTCGACTCGCATGATTGAAGAACCAGGTAATTGTTGTCGGTTTCGTCGTCCAGATTATTCTCAGTTGTGGTACCTGGTCCACTGGGTTCATTTCCGGTTTGGGATGAGAATGTAATTTCTGCGTGCCACAAAAAGAAACAACGCGATAATTTTAAGGAAACTTGCGGCAGAGACCCTCATCACATACAGCTTCTCCACATCGTTACTACTCACCTTTTGGCTTGGGAGCTGATGTACTCTCCACCAGTCCCATGGCAATGTATCCTGCAAAGCCTTCCCGTTGCCCTGGCCAGCGCAAGCGAAGCCAGTAGCGGCCGAATGCAACGCAGACATCGTCTACCAGCACAATCTCGGCGTGACGGACACGACGAATCGGCATTCCAGCAAGGCGTTGTTCTGTCAGGCTTTGTGTCAAGGAAACTCTGGGATTTGAAGACTCGGAGGCATTCTGGTTCTGTTGTTGTTGTTGTTGTGCACTCCATTGGGGACCGTTGGTGCCTGCAGCCGAGTGCGCGAAAGAGTCGCGTCCTCCTCCACTAGTTGTTGATGCGCTCAGGTTAATGGGAAATGGAGCTGCGTACACTTGAATTCCATGGCGCCAGGGCTCACTGTAGCCAGAACCTGACTGACAGAGGTAAACTGGCATGGCTTATTATCAAGCACGATACGGAGCTTTTGTCACGATCTCGGTCTTCTTCGTAGCGGTCGGTGGCGGAAAACCTGAGCTTGTCACTTCTTCACTCTCGAGGCCTCGGTCGTCTAAACAACTAACACCAACAGTTAACACTCCCTCTCTGCCAGTCGGACAGGAATTCCAGTTTTCTTCTGTTGGCAGCTGCAATGCCACTGCACACCACCGTGAGCAATTGAAATAGAGCCACTCACTCGTCACTCCTTTTGCTGTGAAAATGAGCAGCCAGGGTGAAGTCCTGTGTGAAGCAAAGAGGACACAACGCAGGCCTGCCTTCGCCCGTCTATTGCCACTACCTAGCTAGAGCTATTATAGTACATGTAGGACGCACAGCTGACCGCTCGCTTGCAATGACAGCTCCAAAGTAAGAATGCTATCACTTACCGTACTTGACAACTGCCAACAATACTCATTTGTCATACTCTCAAATGATGTTCTTCATGCAGACCCGCATCTCTGTTGCCCTAGTGAAAGCTACCCATTTGCATCTCCGTGGATCCTGCAAAGCCAAATCCTTTGGCCCCAAAATGGTCCTCAATTTTTCGCACCTGATCCCACGGACCTAGTCCTGAATTTCGACTCTTCTTTGCTTAAGCCTGGCCCTGGCTGGCTTCCGTAGATACTCTACACGTACCTACTCTAAACCCCCCTTATTCTCAACAAGTGTCTGCCTGTATCTGTGTTGCGGCTATCCTAGCTAGCTATAGTCGTTCTGGAATCGTGAAGGTTGCATTTGCCTCGCCTTCACTAAGATTTGTAAGAGAGCTACTCAGAGCTTGGACCATGTAAGATAGTGATCGCGACTTGTCGCAGTAGCCGCGGTATCGAGTGAAAGAAGCTACAGGCGCATGTATGCGAGCTGTAGCGTACAGCAGGAAAGCTGCAATTCTGATGCTAGCTACACCAGGAACTGTTCTACATGGCCACGTGAAGCGAAGAATAACCCAGGCACTCCAGCAAGGTCTTCAAACCATGCGTGTGCTCGCCTCGGATCACGTGCAAGCACTACTAGCACTAAACCGAGCTCTCGTGGCTTCACATTCGTTGCTCGTGATAATTGTGGGGTTGACTGCAGCGATCAAGCCGTCATATTGGTAGAGATCCACGCTCGGTGCCTACGGTACCGGTACCAACGACCGCCCCTTCTTATTCCTCCTCTAGAATGACTGCAAACAATTCTGTCGGATGTCTTCCAGCAGTGGCTTCATCAATATCGGAAGCAACGGATGTTTCTGATGCTGTCGATTCCGTACTAAGCGAACGTTGAGCGTCGCTGCCATGCCTGACTGGTGACAAACCCCGTTTCGGGGAATGGTAGCCCTTTGCAAACGAATTCACCAGATTGTGAGGCACCTCGCTGACCCGACGTGTCGGCATTTTCGGTAAGGACTCGGTTCTGGAGACTTTTTTGTTTGGTAGAGACTCTGTACGTTCAACTTTTCGATGTTCCGCGCTCCATCTCGGGTTGACAATTTGATTGTTCCCATTACTATTCATGGAAGGATGATTTCTTTGTTGCTTCGCACCTTCGTCGCCTTCATCATCATATGACAAGGGGTCGTGGTCCAAGTCTACAGACGGCGACTCCATCACAGTCAAGCTCGGGAGTTCTTCTTCTTCCTCTGGTATTTTGGGTTGTAGCGGTTGCGTCGCTGTCAGTTCACTGGAAGTACTAACGTCACTTGTACCGTCCGAGCTTCTGGGCATGGGGCCTAACAAATCATGCGGGACCTCGCTGACCCGCCGCACGGGTTTTTTAGGTATAGATTGTTGTTGTTTCTTTCCTGCTTGGGATCCGTTATTTTGAAGGTGAGTAGTCAGGATAGATTGTTGTTGTTGATGATGACTATCGGCTTCTTCCAAAATCACAGAGCAGTCCAGCATGGGTCGATCTTCGGCCAGAGTAGCTAGCAATTCGTTGGTTTGTTCACTGATGGAAGACAAGTCCGACTGCCGCGAAGCAATTTCCGACAGTGTCGTTTCGGTGCTCTCATAGGAATGCATCGAGTCTCCCATGAGATCGGAAAGGATGGTCGCTGGTCGTGAATTTCGAGTGTTGGTACTACTACTAATGGGTCCGCTGGAGTTGTTGTTGTTGTTGTTGATTGACGTCAAATCTTCTGGCAATTCGCTGAGTCTTCGAGTTGGCTTCTTGGGTGTACTGATATTCCGTTTTAATTTGCTACCAGTTTTGCTGCTCACGGTAGAACCCGAAGTCCCGGTGGCGGTGCTACTGCTGTTGCCTGACATGGTGGTGTCATCGTCGTCGTCAAAGAGTGACATGAGTTCCTGTCGGACGGACGATTTTTGTGCTTCATCCGTTGCCACGCTGGACCGTCGTCTTGGTCGTCTCGGCAAACTTTCGGCCTTTTTTAGAATATCTGCTTTGATTTCTCCCGCCGACTCCAATCCTGATCGTCGCTTGGCCCTTCGTTGCGGGACGCATCCGTTCTTGGCTCGCTTTGGTTTCGCCACTACGATTGGTTTGTCGACTTCAAAGGGATATGATTCCCAACGGGATATTTCCTTGGTGATTATCATGTGATCTCTTCTATCCATAGCCAATCGTTCGTGGGCGGCACGGGCACTCAGTGAAGCCTCCTTTGTGAGAATCGACGCATTGTCTTGTATTAAAATCACTTCCAGCGCAGACACATGTGCATCGTATAGCAAGGTATTCATGAACCGTTGCAACGACCGCTGAGTCGCCATCGCTTCATCCATATTATCGTGGTAGCTGCTGTCACTGTAAACGCTCGCGCTGATGCTGTGATTGCTTGCACTAATGCGTTGGTGGCTACCCTCCGCGCCTTCTTCTTTTGCTTCCTGGTCGTCGAAACATTGCTGGCTTGAGACTATTGGCAGTGTCTGTTCTTGGGATGTCGCCATCTTGATTCATTAACAATAAGTCGGTTTGCAACGCCACTAATAGCTAGCTAGCTAGTAGTAACAGAGATTCGATATCGATTCGATCGTATGAATTTTGGAAGATGAACACCTTCCAGTGCAATCTCGGCTCTTGTTTCAATGCGGCTCTTCAAAGTGTATTGAACTGCCCTCTCTAGCTAGTAGAAGCCACACTTATTGCTGTTAGAGCGTTAGAGCCGATGATGCTCTCAAGCGATGAAGGCATGCAAACAGGGTTATTGGCAGAAAGCAGAAAGCATCCACAACAAGTATGCGGGGGCAACAGTGCCACTGGTATGAGCGTATGAGCTTCATCGTGCTTTTGCCGATACTAAGTAGGCTGCTTTCCGGTACCACAGCTGACGACGCTCGTTATTCCCTCCGACAGAAAAAGATTTAATGTCCTGACGTCCAAAGTTTCCATCTTGCCATTCCCTTTTGGAAAGAAACATTAACAGCTCTGCTGTCTTCTTGCAGAGAGGAACGATGGCAAAGTTGCCTAACTAGACTACTAGCTAGAGTCTAGCTAGAGCCAGAGTACTATTTTAATAGTATTGGCTACTAGCTACTAGTACCCCCACACAAGATCTGCCAGGGGGCAAGCTTAGGAGAAGAGAAGGCAACTTTTGAGACTGGGTTCAGTTAGATCGGGGGGGGGGGGGCTGGGGACCAATGCGATGGCCCAGCCAAATGCTCAAGCTTGCAGTTTGGACTCCACCTCCTACAGTACGACACCAAAGATCCCCTCCAAACTTTGTGTGCTCAGGAATGCAAGAAATTTGCTAGTTTTGTTGTGCCTCTTTCCATCCCTTTGTTGTTTCTGTGGATGCTTGCTGCCCAAGCCAAAACTCTTTTGCCATGCCTTGCTACTGTCAAGGCCAACAAAACTCAAGTTTCCAACTACTAGTACCAAACGATGTTCTACATCGGGACAGGACTTTCAATTGCCCTTGTTACAGCCGCTCATTTATGTCTCCATGGATCCCTGTGTTGGTAGCAGCTTCCTTTCCGTACCTACCTAGCTAGCTACTGTACCGTACCGGTAGACCCCTTACTTAAAAAGCTAAAATATTATTGCGACTTCATCTCGAAAAGAGATGGAGCACATTTTTAAATTTATTTTCACACACTTCGTTCGAAATCGACAAACAGACCATGGCAGAGCAGAATTGTTGGCGTGTTCATGAAGCCATCGTAGAGCTTCAACAGGTTCTGGGCAATGTGCATCCGTCGACCCTAAACCATCAAGCGGAGAGCTCCGTCGGCGGCAACACAACCAGCAACAGCAACAACAAGTCCGTGATTCGAGCCAATGTGGTTCGCCGGTGCTTGCGAAAGCTAGATCTCGAGATGGATAAAATTGCCCTCGCCATGGAACAACAGCAACAGTACAACGAAAACGAAAACGAAAACGATGAGACATCCGAGTCGGAACTGCAATTGCCAGACCGTCACGACCTTTTGTGGATCATGACAGAGTTGGATTTGCGTCGACTCGTGTCGGTAGAAAGCCAATGCGACGAATACATGCGCAGTACTAGCCTCAAAGTCTGCGAAAAAGCCAAGCAATTCCTTGATCAACAACAGCTAGAAGAGGGCGTCCTTGGCAGTGAAGAGGCATGCCAAGTCATCAATGCGCTCCTCAGACTGCTCAATCGTGGTCGTCAAAAGGGAGTGACCTTCTTCAACAACCACAAAGACGACATTGAGCATACTGGGATGCTTCTTGCTCTCTTTAACGCGGCTCTCTGTCACGCGGAAGACCAGCAAAGGCAACAAGAAGATCAAGAATGGAATGGAGGTGGGGACGACGAGGAACAAGCGAATCCCGCATGGAGCGACGACGAGGCCGAAGAAGAAGAAGAGGACGACGACGACAGGTCGAGCAGCTTGGATTTGCATTATATTGGCAGCAGTAGCAGCAACAGTAGTAACAGCAACCAACAGCAGAATGACAGTCAGAGTCAGGGCAGCAGCGTCGTCGGGCTTCAAGCAAAACACAGTGACACTCAAGAATCCCATCAGCACGATCACAACGGCACCAATGCCGACGATGAGCAGCACGATCAGGAGAACGACACTGAGTCGATGGCTTCCAAGAAACAGAGCTGTTTTGAAGTGGTTCTGGGTGGCGAGTTCGAACTGGTCGAGTTCTTGGGACTCTTTCTGGCCCTTGCTCGCGATTGTCTACGGGATCAAGATGGCAGTTTTTCTCCCTTCGCCAAACGTCCAGATCTCTATTGTCTAGAGCCAGAGAGCTTGCACTTGAATGCATGGATGATTGCGGATTTTCTGCTCAAACATGTTCGGGATTCCATGAAAGCCAAGGACTGTTGCACCGTGTTTGGATTCTTGCGGTCAGTCCTCCGCTGCAACTTGGAGTCTGACGACGAGGACGATGAATGCTACGATGACTACGACGATGCCGCATACGCAGAGGAGGTCTCCGATCTCGTTGATATGTACTCCGACGAGCTCCTCAAGTCTGCTTCTGCCTTTGTGATTGCAGCAACGACCATCCTCCAAAGGCCCCCGACAATTCCACGCCACAACGATGGAAACAGCTCGACGAAAGTTGGCGAGAGTGCCAGCAGCAGTGTCAGCATTGGAGGTGGCTCTTGTGATACGCCTTCGACGCTTTCGGACCCCTTGTCTCAATCTTCGTCTCTCGCCTCGAACGAGACTCAAATCACGGAATCTGAGAACGAGATCCTGGAACCTTTCAACCGCAACGCCTCTCACACTCTGGCGAAACTGGCAAACTTTGTTGGATTTGTCGACACGGCTCTTCAAGTCAGCCGAGAAGGTTCTGATCCTGTCAATGTGGATTCTCTTCGGTCTCTTTGGAAGGAGTTCATAAAGGCGTTCCTCGGTGCCAAGGACTCCCTAGAGGCAATCAAATCCCAATTGACCGAAGAGGCAGATATGGCTAGCACCGATGCCTTGCTTCGCCTGGGCCAACATGCCTTGGCCAACATGCAACAGCAAACAACGAACGTTGACGACATGGGGATGTCATCAGAATGGGAACCGGCTTTGCAGCATGCACTTTGCATCTCACTGCTCGGTGCGGTGGACTTTCCTCAGTTGTTGCTCGAGAACGACGAGCAGTTCCTGTCTACCATCGAGTACGTGTCTGCTCGCAATGCCGAGGTACGGCACCTGATCCAGGGAGTAGTGTTGCGGGGGCTCGTCCTCCCCACCAAAGGGGGTGCTCGTCATCCGATCGCCATGGAGCTCGTGCTGGAGAAGCTGGTGAACATTGGCAAAACGTCGGAGGCCACCACAGCTGACGTTGATTACTGGGACCAATTCTTTTGTGAACAAGTTGCCCAGCTACAGAGAACAAGTCGTCCGGCTGTTTCCACTGCAGTTTTGGAGTATTAGTCGGTTCTACATGAATGCACCCCCACCTCAACTCAAACTGGTGTCCCTCCCGAACTCGCTGTGTCAGAGGTCTGGCTTCTAAGAGTCGCAATGTGGAAATGAAATCTCTTGCCGTGTCAACACCCGTGCTGAAGCTGCACTTGGTGCTAGTATAGTTTTGTGACCTATAATATTGCAGTTTTCTTTTGAGAATGGATCCTCGTTGGGGCTGATACACATACGGTACTGCACTAGCTAGGCACAGAATTAGAATGATGATTCAATCCAATCGTCGAGGAAGACTCAGCCCTGAAATCAAGCACGACTTAATTAAAATGCCTCCACAGATGCCAAGTTTCGTCTCATTTTCTTTCCATCAGAGAGTGTCTGGGCTGGCCGGTCAAAAGAAGGACAGCAATGTATCTGTAAGGTCTTTTATTGTGTGCTGCTTCTGTTGCGTCTGGGTGTGACTGTGTTCTGACTTATTGCAACACGCTTTTCTTGAATCACAGAGAGCCACACTATCCCGGGATCTTCTTTGCTGTTTCGAGTCTCCTTGTGTCGTTATTCGTGGGCTTTCCCGGTATCACAGTCCTTGGACTCATCCCTACTGGCATTGCGCTTTGTGGTCTCAAGGCAAGGCACGCCCTAAAACGTTGGGTTTGGGCTTTGGGACTGGCCGCGGGTTTTGTCTGTGCCTGCATGAACATCTGTGGAGCAGTCGTCTTTGCTTGCACTGTTGTTTCCGATTATGCAAGTGATGCCACAGAATACGATGTCTTGTACGGATGCGACAGTGAAACACACCGCTTGTTGACTGCTGTCAATGGGATCCTTTGGTTCATGATGGTCATTTTCATCAGCCACATGAAGGTGGAAGGCTCCTTCCACAATGCTCACTCTGAACTTCCACTGTCCAGTGCAGATACGATTGTCACCGAAGTGAAGCTTTCTGAAGTCTATTGACTTGTTTGTTGTTGAGCTAGTCTAGTAGCAGGAAAACAAATAGCTTTTAAAGGTGGATTATACATTTTGTCAGCTCCTTGACTTTTTCTAGTATCCCAAGCTCAGTTTATTGACTGTATGGTTGAAAACCATGCCAAAACAACTACATTATCGGCAACCCACTGAGGACCGGAATCGAATCTAGCAGGAGAGAGAGTTGAGCTGATGCAAAGGCTGGTTGTTGTCGTGGTATCGCACGGTAGCAGACGTAGACAGACAGAGACTTTGACCACGAGTAGATTGGCATGGCTTTTCCCCTTTCCAGTGATCTGGTGGCTGGGCACACTCAGTTTCAGCCTTGGAACTCTGTCTGATAATGAGCATTCCCCAATCCAGTGCAACTTATTTACCACGCCTCTTCGTCGTCAATGGGCTGGTCTTGGTATTCAAATGGCTCCTTTTTAGGTCCGAAGAAGCCTTTACCGGATATCAAGTACATGATGAAACCATAGGTTATGGCTGCTCGAGCCATCGCTTGTGGTCCCTCTAAAGAATGACAGGGAGGTGCGAAAGGAAAGCAAGTAAATAATGTTGAGTTCAATCAGTAGAGTCCAAGTTGCCTCCTTTCAACTCGCCCTTCTTCTGTGATCCAATCTCATGCATGCATACATACATACATACATAGCTAGTACATTAGTACAGCACAGTTACGTACCACTTCGTGCAAAAAAGGCCCCGGCAGCAGCCGTGGAGAAGACAGTATTCCATTCATCCTCCTTTCCACCTCGTACGACTCTCGTGGCAACACGAAAGCCTCCAAAGGCAGCGGAAATGGCGCCCCAGGATTTGGCCCATCGAAAAGATTTGGAGTTCATTCTCTGGAATCGTTGTGATAGTTCGTTGAAGAAGGGTTGATTTCGGTTGGGGTCGACATTTTGGAACATGAAGCGTGGGGCATCGGTAACGTATCCGAGAAAGTATCCACCTAGAAATCCCGTAATGTACTCCATGCAGGTCGAAACGGCAATTTCGACGGATCCAGCGACGCATTTTCCAATGGGTCCCAGAGAACTGTAGATTTCTTGTGTCGTCATGGGATTGGCAAATGGATCATCGGGATCCGTGGCTGATGGAGGCGCGTTGTCCGTACTACTAGTATCTTTGGTGGAGTCGGCCTTTCGCTCCTTTTTGGTCTTGGACCTGGCAACAAGGCGCGCTGTAGGAACGTCATTATTATCCCATGAAGAAGGTATCCTTCGACGGCTTCTCCTGAATGCTGGAGACGCCAACCCTTGCCACCTGTGCTGATGAGAGACAGTGGTAGCATACCTTCCGCTGTGAATGCTGGCAGAAGCTATCAGTTGCTGGTTGCATCTTGACACTCCTTCTACCTGATAATGCAGGAGGATACTCAAGCTTATCAGGAGAATCAGCGTCTGTCTAGATGTAGAAGTGCGTGATGGTCTCGTCATTGTCTGCTCTCCTACATGTACTCGTATCGGTGGAATGGCTTTCAGATGGTCTATCTTCCAATGGATCTCCACGAGTTGGTTTGTGGTTTGTGGTGGTCTTCCGACGATCTTTGGGGTGTCATGAATCAGAGGTGACCTTAACCCAACCTATATCACTAACTCTAACAGTATGATCGTTGACTGGCTGCGTTGTGACTGGAGGGAGCGACAGAAAAACAACGGGACTCGATCTGGACAACCAAGCAAAGCAAACAAGCTCTCCATGAGTGAACGTTGCTGTTGACCCCATTGAGCAGTGGGCTTTTCGATAGCACATCATCGCTGGCTCTGTAGATATTCTTTGCTAGAAAACAGAGCGCTGAATTTGACAGTATTTATCTACCTTTTTGTGGTAGGGTAGCATCACTATTCTATTCTTAAAAAAGATAAGGACAAGATGGTGTTTTTACTGCGAGGAAACAAGTCTGCCACTCAAGAGTCCTGCAAGGACATGAATGTGGCAGCCATTGAGGCAGAGGTGGAATACTACGTGCATCGATCGCCCTTTCTGATGGCTTCGGAAGAAACAGCCCAGCACGTGGGAGTCTCAGCCGGAGGATCTCTGGCTCCCGCCACCTTTGATCTCCCAGAAATTCAAATTGGAAAACTGTTGGGGGAAGGTGGATTCTCCAAGGTCCTAGAAATCAATGGTTTTGAGTTGCAGAAAGCTACTACCACCACAAACAGCAGCAGCAAATGGACAGGCAACAACAATTCCGCCGACGCTTGGGACATGTCGGCATGGGACATGTCCGCTCTCCCCATGGCCGTCACCACGCAAGATCAGGCAGAGAAAAGCAGGACCAAACTATCCGAATCGGCACGAGATAGCCGAGGCAATTCACGATACGCTATCAAATTCGTCAAGGATGAACTCGCCAAAAAATCATCGCATGAGTACCGTACCGCCTGCTGCGATATTGTCGTCGAGTCCAAGTATCTAAGGGCTCTAGATCATCCCAATATCCTCAAGTTACGAGGACTCTCCAAGGCATCTTGTGCCGGATTTGCCAATGGACCCGAGGGATTCTTTGTCATTGTAGATCGATTGCAAGAAACGATGCTAGACCGGATAAATCGATGGAAAGAGGGAGAAGTAGCCGATGATGTCCTCATTTTAAAGGCAGATTATGCCCTACAAGTCGCAGACGCATTGGCATATCTACATGATCGAAGAATACTCTTTCGAGACTTGAAACCAGGTACGTGATGGCAGTGACTCTATGTCGAATCGAATCGAATCGTGGACTAACGCAGTTTTGCTTCGTTTGATCGTCGTTCCTCAAACCAGGAAATTGTGGATTTCATACCAACGACGTTCACACGGTGCAGCTCTTTGACTTTGGGCTCTGCCGCGAATTGCCAGAGTCGGCGACCGAGTACGAAGACGACGAATCCGCCTTTCAAATGTCGGGGGCGGGCACATTTGCCTACATGGCGCCGGAGATTGTCAACAAACGTGGCTACAATCTGAAGGCTGACGTATATAGGTGAGTCCAGTGCCAGCCAACCAGCTGTCTCCGCCTTCGTTTGTTGTGTCTTACCTCGTTGCAATCAATCATTCAATCAATCGATAGCTGGGCATTTTTGTTCTATGAAATGATCAGCTTGCAACAACCATTTGAAGAATACAGCATTGAAGAACACAGAGAGTTTGTCTGCCAGATTGGACAACGACCCAATTTGACCAAATGTGATATTCCAAAGGCGTTGCAATCGCTCCTTCGAAAGGCATGGGAACACGATCCCTCGCTAAGGCTGAGCATGAGACAAGCATGGCAGCAATTGCAACGCATTGCAGGTACGTGATTGGTGTGGCTAAGCGGGCTGCGTCTGATTTCCATGTAGGTACCCATGCATGCTTGGATCCATCCTTATGCTTCTTTCGGATCTTACTTACTTGCCAGATGAGATTGAAATCGAAATGCTGATGCGCCTCGGATTATTGACCTGATGAGAGGAGACCTGGAAATAATTACTGATTTGAAAAAAGTAATTCCCTTGGATGTGGGAAAGCATACCGTACAGGAAAAGAAATCCACTGGGGTCGATCGATCGATCGATTGACAATGTCCTTGAACACTGAACACCACGGCTCAGACACCGATTGGCTTTTAAAGTGGGCACCCACGCACCCACGGATTACCACTCGGAGATGCGGCGACCAGGCAGTCATCCAGATTGATCCGAATGCACCTGGCTGGCTAGCTAGCTAATGTGGAGCACCCAGTTCGCAACCAATCCACCCCAATTCTTCGTGCTTGAAAAAAGTACATGTACAGGTACTCCATGTGTTCGTCGTCTTGGTGATGTTCCTGGAGCTTGGCTGCATGGCCCCTATGAGCCTTAGTTGTTGCTGCGCAGTGGAAATTTCCCCTGGCCGAGGATCTTGCGGGGGCTGATGGATGGTCTGCTCCGTCTTCCTCTCCTACTCTCTAGCTAGTACCGGTACTTGAGCTAGCTATTGCTACTATTCATGCATTCGCAATCGACCTTCAAAGGAGCCTTCTACGCCTCATTGTGATTACTTCTCTTGCATATCTTGCTTCTCTCTTCTCTGTACCAGCACCAAACCATAGAAATCTCTACAGTACTAGTACAACTGATCTGATGATGGAAAGAATAATGCGTGGCTCTCCATTGAGCCTTGGAAAGGCGAAGGCCTCTTCCCCCAGTGAGTTAGCTAGCAGAAGCACTCACTCGGAAAAGCCGGAGAAGCTCACAAAGATCTCGGATCTCAGGCTCCACATCCGAGCGCATCTGCAAAAAGTGTTGGACTTTCGATTTTATTAAGATTGTTCCCGTGCCTCCCTGCTCCCTGCTCCCGCAGGCTGGGCGGGTCCTGGACTCGACTCTGATCACACTGGCACACTGAGTACTCCAGAATACATAAGGGGAAGCTTTGGAAGCAACCACTACCGGTTCTTTGGTTTTATTTTTCATGTACCAGGTACACTGTTTTGATATTCTCAGAACAACAAGCAAAAATCAAATAATTCTCAACTTTTGGTTTGAGCACTGCGAAAATGAATGGTTACACCGCGAATACCACTACGGACTGAGGAGTGAGTACATGTAGTTGCGATTGGAGCATAAAAGGACTTGCTGCTTGGTGCTCGATGGTCACCATGCTGGTGCAACTGCTCGGTTGTGCTAACACAATCACAGCTCAGCCAAAACTCAATCTTTTCAGGAATAAAACTTGTATCAGCTACTGGAGAAAGATATTCTACTCTTTTTGCAGAACTCAGAATCTACATGTATTTACTTTGTTAGAAATGGATTTGTAAACCACCATAGCTGGATGGGTTCATTAATGACTACTACTAGTAGTACATGTACAGTGCGGTGCTTAGATCTATTACAGGTAGTGAACAAAAGACTACCAAGGCCCATCCAAAGATATTTCAAGTTTTCAATTTTCAGAACATTCTAAATCACAATGTTTGAAACAGACTTCCAACACACGGTAACATAGCATTCGGTGAAGAGAACTCTAGGCTGTTCACTCACTAGATGGTCCGTGCACGTGCTAACTAATTTACAGAAATCGCCCTTAAGCATGGTGCCCCATGAATATTTCTTACAGGTTTCAGACCCATTTTGTTAAATCAATATCCGGCAACTCTACTTAGTGGATCCTCTGCGAACTGGTCCCATTCAAAAAAGCCCGAGATTTAGCATTTAGCATTCAATCGACTGGCCGCGACTTCTTATCTTCCACTCTTCCTCGTTGCTTCTTCCTTTCCTTCGTTGCTCCTCGGGTAAAGTAATTTCGTGGCCAAAGCTCTCATCATCAACGTGGGAGCAAACAACACACACAGTGAGTGCGCCATACGGTAGTACATACCATTGAGAGCTTGAGAGCGGTGATCTTGGACCAGAACAGCATTATCTTGATTGATTGGCGGGTGGGCCTACAATTTGCGTTAGAAAGTGTTACTGCCTACGATCGCAAACCCCTGGTTTGATATGGCATCATACGTCTAGTTTTTCCAGAGCTGGACTGACTCCTCTACCATCATCCAACGAAACTACTAGCTAGCTATAGCTGCAGTAGTATCAACATGACAACCACAGCAGCCGTTGGATCTCCTCGAGAACGTCACCGCAATTCTCTGGACCGTTTCCTGGAGGAGTTGTTGCGTGAGACAAGCGTGTCTTCGTTAGACACGTCCATTGTCCAAGACAATCCGTCCGTCTTGATGGAGTCGTCGTCGCGGAGCATGCGTGTCATGGCGAGGACGTCAAGCTGGAACGCTCTGACCATGAGTAGTAGCAGCAGCAGCAGTCGACGACGGCGCACCCGACGAGCCCACAGTACGGGTAGTCGACGGCGACGAACCAGCAGTCGGAGTTTGACCAAGGCGATTTCGAGATGGGAGAGTTATCCCTTTTCCTCGGCTACCACTAGTGCGGCAGCAGCAGCAGCCGTCCCAGCGTCAACCGCCATGGATGGATCTTCCAATACTTCCATTTCCGAGTTGCCACCCTTGCCACAACGACGGTTAAGTGATGACGATGAAACCATGAAATTGGACGAAAAACTCAAACAGGAACTAGCACAGATCGATCAGGTACAGGAGGATAACAACATGAGTCTGGCGTATCCATCTGCTGCTACCCCGGCTGGACTCATGACGGTCAACGGCAGGGACCATCATGTCATTGAAGCCAATCAGCCACTGGATCCTCATCATTTACCACCTCCTCCACCAAGAGATGAAATGATTCATGTTCCAGCGTCCAGAACCTATCTACACTCGACCATGGATCATCATCCCAGCCATAAAATCAACCACAGCAGCAAACACTCCTCCTCGCCCAAAATGCCACGAAGAAGATACGACACTACGGAAGAAGAAGAGCAGCAAAATTCGGTGGCGGTCAAGCAAGAATTCCCGACTACCCCCAAGAAAGGCAATGACAATACTGACAATAAACGAAAACACTCCTCACGGCAAAAACATCGTCGTCGTCATCATAACAACAACAACAAGAAGAGCCACAAAGCCGCTTCCTTGTCACCCGAACGGGCTCCGAGGTTTCCCAAACGAACTCACGAACAAGACGACGACAATGACTTTGCAGCAACAACAACAACAACGAACGATACCCCACGACAGTTCAATGTCATGCGGTCCTGTTCCGATCCAGCCATTATGGACGGGGATAGCAATGTTGTCTCGGTCAAACATGCATTGACATTGATGAATGCAACCCTTCCGCGAAGACAGGTCAGTCCGTATCATGGGCGAAAAATGAAAGTCATTTTGTCACAAGCCAAACAGACCATGCTGCTGCAAGACGATGCCAACAACTTGATGATGTTGGAGAATGACGATGACGTCAATGTCAATCATAATAATAATCAAGGGAAGGATGACATTCGGATTGACGCCTCGGCGGCGGACAACCTACCCATCTATCTATGAGAATCCTTGCAACAAATGGAACTGGACGATGATCCGAGAAACACCAGCAGAACCAATTCCTGCGATTTCTAGAGCGTGGAAACGAAACGAAAGATCGATCGTGCTGGACTCTCTTTGGAATTGATTGCAGTAGTTTATCGGGACAATGAACCAACTCTTTCAATCGCGTTTCAGTCACTCGATCACGAATGCAACTGGAAGAGGGCATTCTGTTGCTATGTTGTGATCGCGTCGGACGAAGAGCACCATTGTCAGA
Organism: Seminavis robusta; assembly: GCA_903772945.1. Taxonomy (NCBI): domain Eukaryota; phylum Bacillariophyta; class Bacillariophyceae; order Naviculales; family Naviculaceae; genus Seminavis; species Seminavis robusta. The sequence continues at coordinate 23,363 of CAICTM010000103.1, read as the reverse complement.
CGCAAGCAGCTGGGTGACTGTCAGTACGGTGCCATGTTGACGCTGCCTTTTTGTTCATTGAATGATTGCAATCATTCTCTTGAAAGGATCATGCCTTGTGCCACATTGTTCATGACAGCCTAATGATTGCAAGGTAAGGGAGCACAGCAAAACGCTACTAGCAAGCTCGTCAGAGACACCATCGACCTTGCGAGAGTCGAAAGCCCCTGTTCATGGCCTGGCCAGGGAGGGACCGAAATCAAATGAGGAAAAGTTGGTCGAAGTTTGTTCAACTCGACTTGAGTCACTCTCCAAGCATCATGCTTTTAAAAAATACAACTCCTGCTATGGAAACTATGCTGCAGCAGAAATAAAGGCTATTAAGATGGGTTGCATCATTGAAAGAGTTAATTGGACTTCTAGCTAGCTTGAAATGAGACGCTTTGGCTTGAACAAGAGCCACGAAACTGGCCTCTCAATTTGCCAGAACGAGTCTGGCTACCATAGCTATGCATCCATGGCACCGTACATGTACTCATCCCGTTGTCCACTCGGTCTCGTACTGTACCGGTAGGGCACCATGCGACGGCATACGGTACCACTGCGAATTGGAGTTTTAAAATTTCGACTTATTTATTCATTTTACGAAAACTAGAATGTGAAAAAGACAAATCCCAAATGGCTGCATCATCGCATCGTCTCACACATCAATCTCGACCTTCGATCAAACCATCACAGACACAGCGTCGCTTGTGGGAGCTTGCTTACTCATTGCAGGACTTTTGGTTTTTGAAGCCGAGCACGATGATGATTGACGGGGATCCTGAGCCTGCAAGTAGCAGCCCTTCTCCCGCGGTATCCTCGGAAGATGCTGTAGTCAAAGAAGAAGAAGATCCGAACGCCTCTGCCACTGGTTCTTCCATCTCGGGTAAGAAGAAGGATGCCGACGGTGATGAAGCTGCCATTCATCAGATTCTTCACTTTTGGAACCATCCTTCGTTGCAGGATGTGTCGGTGGCCCAGAAACTGGACTACTTGAAGCAAAAGGGAATCGACAGCTCCACAATCTTCAAGGCGTGGGACCACATTTTGCAGCAGCCCACTGCGTCAAACAAGAAGACGACAACTCCCAGTCAATCGGATTTTGTATCCTCCTTCCAAGCGCAGCAACGGAATCAGCAGCCTCCTCCACAGGGATTTCCTGCTGCCTCTCAGCAACCAGCAACAGCATCCAACTATCCAAATGTTGCCACCCCTTTCAATAGTGATTATCAGAATCATCCTCACTATTCTTCCTATGATTATGATCCTGCAGACGACATGATGGGTGGCCCTTCTGCCAACAGTGTGGCTCTCATCGCTACTGTGGGTGGATTCTTGGGGTTGCTTGCCGCTGCCACTGTTCGATGGTTGAACGGGGGAGATTTCCTACTCTTTCCACCTCCCAATCGAGACAGTGGCGAACACAAGGCAATGGAGCCGCGACTTTTGACGCTGCAACAGGAACGTTCCCAGGATGTGACCGAAGAGGAGGAGGAAGATGAAGAAGAAGCAGAAGAAGAGGAGGAGGAAGCCAGTGAAGGTGATCCAGAACTAGCACGATATCTGTCCTCGGCATCAGTTTCATTCGGTGCTTCGGCTGCTGTAACAAAAGCTCCGGATGTCATGCAACATGCCATGGCACAAATTACTGGTCTATCCGAAACGCTGCAGCAGCATCTTACGGTACAACAACGCATCTTGCAAAAGTTGACAACTAGCAGCAGCAGCAGTGCGGGAGGTACCATGACTGACGTTTCCATGAAACTCCTTCGCCAGCAACAACAGAAACAGCAAGAAGACGACGCGACTGTGCCCGTGGTCAAAGATCCATTGCTTTGGTACAAACTTGTGGAGATCCAGGTGGAATTGGCAGCATTGAAACGAGACTGGCAAGGAAAGGGAGCTGACGGTAGCAGCAAGCTAGAGGAACAACTTGGCGAGACACTCAATCAGTTGCAGGATGTACTGAAAACACTACAACCAAAGCCGGAAAAGGAACACGATTCTGATAATCACCAAAAAGATGCAAGCCCGTCCACATCGATTGAAGAGAGTACCGAGCACAACGACAAAAGCCCCAGCACAAATAATAATCAGACAGAGACAGAGCAACCTGAATCGCCTGCGGAAACTGAAACTACCTCTATGTCAATGAAAGACGACCAAGAGTCAAAAATGCCCGTATCAAACAATGAGACCAATACCGATTCGGAGGGCAAGGTGGTTTCGTCATCACATATTGAAGCAACCGAAGCAACAATCGTCAAAACTGTGCGCAAAGCGTTTATCGATCTCGTGCGACAAAATGCAGAAGATCCCACCGGGCTCAAAACGGGAGTCCAAATGCTATTCCTCTACATCAACAATCTGTCGAAAAATCCACACGTCCCACGATATCGCAAGATCTTTACGTCCAATGAATCCTACAAAAAGGTAGATCGACTTCAAGGGGGGCGTGACTTCTTGTCCTCGCTTGGGTTTGTGTTGAGTGCGGATGAACGTGTTCTCGAATGGCCGCCGCCAGAACCTGAAGCGGATGGCACCGAAAAGACACTCACAGTTCAGGACAAGGAGAAACTTGTGGAGACCTATCATCTCGTTAAAGTCGTGGAAGCTCTAACTGTGCTGAAATCAATATCTCCGCAGTCCTCCGTGGAGACAACAACTGAAGAAACCATGTCTCTGTTGGAGAAAGCGTTGGATGTTCTTCCATGTCCACCACCAGAGGAAGAACCGTAGTTATCGTTTCGGACGACCACAAGTGCTGTTTGTTTTGAAAAGCCATAGAAAGCGAAGCATCCTTGTAGCTAACAAGACAAAGAACGGTACCTACTATAGCATAGCTATTAGTTTCGGTTAGTGCGTTTACCGCACTGCGGCTATCTTCCTACTATGCCAGATATGCATCCTCATAATGCATCCACGAAGCACCCAATAGTTTCTACCGAAACTTCTTCAACAACCTTTGTCGCGATGTTGTCTTAGGCTTCTTTGCAATGGGTCTGACGTCTGGCTTGCTTCCCTGGGCAGCCTTCACTGAGCTTTTCCTCTTAGTGGGAGGACTTCTGCCTCCACTGAGGCTAAGTTTCAGCCTGATTCCCGAGGCACGTCTTTGGTTATTGCGTTGCTCTGACGGAGGCACCCAATCGTCGTCATCGTCCCCCTTGTCGACGTATCTGTTACACTCTTTCCCCGGATTTGACTTTCGGACACCTCGTGGCAGCGGATTATGCAGCTCCTTTGCCGCAGACGAGATGACAATGCGAAACGAGTGATTTTTGACTTCCAAAGTGGCCGATTGTTCCTTGCTTGCTGTCATCGCATCGGAAACAAACTTGGCGTCTCTAGGCGAGTCAGGCGCCAACATGGACAAGCCCTTGTCCGGAGTGGAACGGCTGATGCTGGCCCAAGAAGCCAAGGCTTTCTCGTGCTCTTGGCACAATGCTCGCAAAAGCTGTTCCGGAGACGAATAACCCATACTGGATGGAGCGTACGAGGTTGCAGCTTGAAAATCCAAGCTGCCCTTGTCCATTGTACCAGTCTCGCCAAGCCATCCCTCCAAGCACTTCAGTAAGGCAGGAATATTGTCGAGTTCCCGTCTTGCAATTACATTGTAATCACCAACTCGTAGCTTTTGCAGATAGAATGCAGCCGCACCCATATGGATTTCCCTAAAAAAAGGAAAGCGTTCTCGTTGTGGAACTTTTCGTCGATGCTCAATGTCGTTGATTGCTAGCTGAACAGGAATGTCATAGCCGTGAAGGAAGTTTCCCCCCAGCACAATGGCATCGTCTGGAGTGTACACCGCATGAATCCAACCAGTTGGAATGAAGAGGGTTTGAGAAGCCTCGAGGGATGCCGTGATGACTTCTTCTGGATTCTTGATGAGGTTTGGTAGAAAGGTGGATTCCTGGTCTTTGTGCCCCAACCACTCCTCATAGACGCCAAGGTTCTCCTTCGTGGGAGCAATCAAACAGAACATTTTGGACCCACTGAGTACATGGTACCAGACCGAAGTTCCCCCAAAGTCTGCGTGGAAATCTGTGAAGCATCCTGCCATCGACGTAAGGCAGTAGTATTGGACGGGGGTGGTAGATTTTTTGTCTTGCTGCTCGATCCAATCAAGGTCTCGAACAAACGTTGGCGATTTGACTCTGCTGGCCAGAGCCGTCCTGGAGAATTCCAAAGAGATTTGGTTCAGAATGCGCGGTCGACTCTGGTGCTCCATGAAACTTTGAGATGCTTTAGTTGCCGCCTTTCGTCGTCTGGGAACCCAGTGCGAGTTGTCGCAGATTTCCGGCGATGAGCCCCCCTGATCACGGTTACTACCGGTTGCTCTGAGTCGACCCTCATCTTCAAAATGATCAACCAAATCCCCCAATGACCAGCCTTGCAGCTCCTCCTGATGTTCCACGTCGAGCACCCGGACAGGCCACTGGTGGCCAATAACATCTGCAACATGGCGAATTGTTACTCGATCTTCCGATCCTTCCTGGACTGCCAATGGCCGAAATACGGTCATGCCGATTGACTCGGGCGTGTCCTTAACGATAATAGGTCGTGATATATCCATCGCTTCGTTACGAAACGCCTCCGCAGTTAACTGGGTCCCATCGTGAACCACTTGAATACCATTATCTCGTTCTGCAGATTCATTGCTGGTAGACAGGGCCAGAAAGGCGGGAACATGGTGATTGGCGTGGGAAACTTCCTTGTGGCCATCAGCGTGGAGTGAAGCTGGTTGCGTCTGTGAGGGAGGCACCATAGTGAATCCCTACGTATGAGCGCTGCTGGTATTACGCAGTGAGGATACTGAATACCTGGTAATCAAAGCCAAACTGGTCCTCTGATAACGAAGGGGCAACGGACACGTGCGAAGACACCGAGGTAGAAGGACTCGACTTCAATCAACTCCAACGACGAAGGGCACTGGTATACGGTAGATCTGCGGCTAAAGAGACTTCCTACTCCTCTCGTCTTCCTATCTGCTGTCCCTCCAACAAATTTGTAAGCGATAACCCACCATCGAGAAGACTGTTCGTATAGTGGTGCTTGCTATTCGCAACTCAACAACAACTCAACTGCCGATGGCCAATCGATCTCGATTCTCGATCAGGTTTTTGTGCATGCAATGTTCCCAAAAAACGCGATTGGAGTCCCAGTGGCGAAGAAGGGAGCAACGAGACTAATTCTTTGGGAGCGGTACGCGTCGTCCCAGCCACGCACTCTCACTCTATCTGCATATACTGGTACCATGAGTACCGGCACTACTAAAAGTAGCTTGTAATAGTACGGTACCGGTACTAGAGTAGCTAGTACGCTACATCCATCGATACCGTAGTACTGGTACATCGATACTAGTACTAGTACCCTTCCATCAAGCCATCAAGCCTCCTGGTGGCCTGGTGGAATGAAGTTCTCTGTGGGGATGGTGAGTCCGAGGCTCTGGAAAGTGCGGTAAAATTCTGTTGTTGGAATCGATTGTGGTACCGGTAGCTATCTATAGTGAGGATTAGGTACAGACGTGGGCAACGAGTTGAGCCACTGCGCCAAGACTGCTCGATCACAAACTTCGGATCGGTTGGCTTCACCGAAGCACAGACGACAACAATGTGGAGAGGCTGCTACAACCGTTGCTGATGGCTACGTCTCTTGATTGCAAAGATACCACGCTAGCTAGTCTGGTTGCCAGAAGGCCAAACTGGTACACGGTACCGCCACAGCTATCACGGCGCACGATCCTGCAGCCTCCTTACTGGAGAATTTTGTCAGCCAGACAAAATCAAGATGTCTCATCCGCCCAATCGACTGATGCCGAAAAGATAAAGCCAATCGTCATTGCCCAGAAGATGGAACAAACCGCATAGATGACACCATCAAAACGGAACAGCAATGGGTCCATTCCAGCCAGGATCTCCACAATAAACGTTGCCAGAGAGCTCAGTGTCCCCCCAAAACCAGCAATGAGACTTTGCAGAAAGATGCGTTCTTTCGGGCCTGGACTACCGGCCAGGATACTGCCAAGACTTCCGCTGAGAGCACACGCGAGGATGTTGCAAGCAAAGGTCCCAATTGGAAACCCCGGTCGCCAGACGTTCAATTTGGACAGACGCCAACGCGTCAAGGTTCCCACGGGAGAGAATAGCAAACTCAAAGCAATTTGCTGATCCTCTGGGTTCGCAAAAAAATTGAGCGAAGTGAATTGTGTAACCAAGGCGAGCAAGTAGAGGGCTGTACAAATGGCTCTCACGGAAGGAGTCTCTCGTGACATGGCGCCATCCTCGAAGCTCATTTCGGCACTTCTGTCTCGACTGCGATCGTCAAAGTTGTCATCCATGCTGCTGGCTTCACCTGACGAGTTGTTGCAGTCTCTTCTCCTGGTAGGACTATCATCGCTCTCGTCGTCGCTTCCATCCATGTTGACGCGAATTCCGTACCAGCCCTTTCGAGCCTCCCGACGAGCTTCTCGTCGACATCGCCAAACGAAAAAGTAGACTGCCACTTGCTGTCCAAATCGATAGGCAACAATCGGCAATTGAAGTCCGAGCAAGTACCCTACAAACGCTTCGCCAATGTGTCCCTCGCGTAGCAAGTTTAACATGGATGAATTCCATGACGAGAAACTCGAGAGTGCTCCACAGAATCCGTCTCGCAAGCCCAACATCAAATCGTCCGACATTGCCTCTGGCGTGGTGCCAACATCCCAACCATCAGCTAGGTTCACTCGGCCTAACCTGGATATGTTCTCCGATACATTGGCTTGTACGTTCGAAATAATTTGTTCCAGTTGTGGATCACCCCCTTCGCCCCCGCTTGTAGCCGTGACTATCGAAGCACCGTTTTCGGATCCAGTGTCAGAGCCTGATCGGCTGACTCTCATAGCGCCCGATGGTGCCGGAGGGTGTGATGGTCTAGCAGCAGCAACATGGCCATTTTGTTGTGGTCCAAGCTGTTGCTGTGGGGGCAGAGACGAAGAAACAGGTGCCGCCGCCGCCCCCTGCTGTGTCTGACTATTTTCTCTTGCAGTGGAAGTTTGTACTGCTTCAGGCTGGGTTTCTTGCGCTGTTACATTCCCTTGTTCGGGTGGAAGAGTTGTCGTACAGCCCGGGGGACGTTTTATCAGCCTTTGAACCGATGGAGGGAAAACCCCTTCTGAAGCGTCGGGATTGGCTTCAGCTTTGCTCTCCGCAGCATGGTTTTTCGCAGACTGTTGTTTTTCTGTGGATTCGGTCAGTTCCAGATCAAACCGAAAGAGGCCATCGTCGAACATTTCATCACTTTCACTTTGCTCTCTTGCATAACTGTGGTTTCCATAGCTGTCATCGTAGTTGTTATTGCTGTCGGACTCATCATCGTCGCCGTTACAATCCTGCAAATGTCCTCCTCCTTCTCGATGATCGTCCAGGTCAGTGTCAGCCATACTTGTGGCGGCATACCTCTGCCTTCCAAATCTGCGTCGCCTACGACGATTCCTGGGTTTTGTTTTTGTCGTTGTTGTCGTCGACCTTCTGCGACTGGGCGTTTTCTGTTTTTCCGCGGAAGCTTTATATCCCTCCCCAAAATAGTGCTCCATGACGTCAGCGTCTTCTTTGGCAACTGGAAATAATAGTAGGCACTTGCTGGCTCGTATTCTTCGTTCCAACGCCAGCAGCTGGACTTCTCGTAGATCATCGTGCCAATGCAATGGAGGTTGCCAACTGTGAAACGTGGTGACTCTCTTGGCTCTCTTGGGCCGTCTCCTTCGTCGTCGTAATCCATTATTGTTGTTATCGTGATCATCATCCTCGGCCCCACAGTAGTAATTGCTGTCACTATTGTTGGAGTCATCGTCGTCGTATTCGTAATATTCCGTCCCCCGTGAATAATCCTGAACGACGCTCTGTTGCAAGTTTCGTGGTGTGAACCTGGTGGTGATGGTTTCCATCAACCGATCTCCCGATCCGAGTAATCCCAGCAAGAAACAGCTGAAACAGTTGAGCGGTAGATTGGTAAAGAGGGGCGATTCTTTATGAAAGACTCCATCAAAGAACGTGAACCAGGTGGACGCTGCCAACCGCGCTACGACCCCGAGTTGTGTGAATAAACTCAACATGATGATATCATCATAGGTGGTCCAGAATCGTTCGACATATTTTCGATCTTGTGCTTCCTCGGCATCGAAGGATTGTTGAAAAGTGGGTGACTGTTGTCCTAGTAGAGGAGCAGGAGATCGAGGCCAGCTCTGACTGTTGCTCATTTCAGGGATGGAGTCTACCGAAGAAACTGCGGAAATGGATCTGTGAATTGCTTGTTGTTGTGGAGGCCGTCGTGTTGTTGGTTGCTCTGCCGGAACATGATGCTGATGATGTCCATTTGGAGGACCACTACTAGTATTGTGGCTGTTGTCGTGTTGGGTATCATTTGGTACCACGGGATCAGAGTTGTTGGGAACTTCTTGTTGTTGTGGTTGTTGTTGTGCAGTTGGTTGACGATCATAACCTTCGTGGTCCAGTTGAGGTGTCTGTAGTGGGTGGTCTACGATGGGTATTCCTTGTTGTTTCTTGATACTGTTTCTCTTGTGATTATTATCTGGATCTCCAGGTGAAGTCAAGTGTCGTTTGCTGATTCGACGTTTTGGTGAGTGCATTTGATGAGGACTGTGATGATGATGATGATGTGCCGCTGCAGCATTGCTATTATTATTGTTGTTGCCTGGAGGATAAAAGAATTTGTGTAGGGCTTCTCGTGACGGTTTTCCAACGGATTCTTCAAATTGGTTCCAGCTTTCTTGAAGAGGCGATTGTGCCAGAGCATCGACAAAGGCCGTCGGAGGGGATTCTTGTCGAGATTCTGGGCGAGGAGGGTAGTGGCTCAATGGTCGATCCGTACTATTATGAATAGCGCCGTGACTTTTTCTTCGTTGCGACGATTGTTTCTTGAGTTGGCGTCGACGTTGTTGTTGGTCACTACTGCTGGAGACTGCTGCTGCTCCGGATCCCTTGCTTTCATCTCCTTCAGCAATAATAGCTACTGAGTCTTCAGAACCATGTCCATTTTCAAGTGGTTCCTCGTCAAGTGCCCTGTTCTCTGGATCCTCGATCGAAGAAGAAGCAACGGCAACTTTCGTGGAAGCCGTTGCCTGATCGTCGCCATCACCAATGGATGTCATGCTAAGAACCACAATACCGACACACAGGCAATGCTTGATCAAGCTCGAAATGCAGACATGTAGCTACTCTAGATAGTAACAGCAATCGATAGGGCAACCAGAAATAGCTTAGCAGCAGAGGTGATTGATTGTTGCTGTTGTTATTGGCACGGTCGATGATCGAGCCGGTTCGAGGTGCTCGATGCGATGTCGGTTCGGGGTCGATTAGGGTGAAGGTGAACGAAAACTCTAAAAATAGGGCTAAAGACGATCCGTTGGATCTTCGCCTCGACCAGCGAACGTTCGGAGCAACCGTGGCCATGATGAAACAATCGGATACCCCACTGCGTTGCCTCTTGTTTGATTGCTCGTACCAATCAGCTATTATAGCTGCTACAGTAGTACCGGTAGTATCCTTGTCCAAGTGGGTTGAGGATAACAAAGGGGAAAGCTCGCTCATCAGGAGATAGTTTCATTATAGTTTCATTATTGCAGTTTGGGTAGTTACAGTAAAAAAACTCCACCATGGCTCAACCACCAACCGCTCCAGCAGGGCAACCGTGGCCTTTTTTCGACTTGTTTCTCGATGTTCCTCATCCGGCGGCGAGTCCTCATACACCCCCAGCATACGTCTTTGGACCTCCAACTACAGCAACAGGAGGAACGCAGGATAGCATCGATCAAGAACTATCCAAGAACATGCCGCAGATTGCTCGTTTTGCCTTTCCGGAATTTGACCAAGATGCATCGCCGCCTCCTCCACCGGATCAAGCACCACCCGTGAATCGATTTGATCAGTACGCCATGCAGCCACCGGCATTTCAGAATTACACTTTTTCCTTGACGCTCCAGTCGGGAATGAGGGTTCATGGACATGTTAGACGGTATCTGCCCTGTCATATTGGAGCCAAAACACGCTACGATGTCGGACGCAGAGGGGAACGGGCTCTGGTCATTTTAACCAGAGTTACGGGAGCGGATGCCGTATATTCGGCGGTGCTCAAGTAAGTACTTTTTGGTGTTTGTTTGTCATGAAAGAGAAAATAGATAGAAATGTATTCAGGGTGTTGATGGCTAATGATCTTGTCTGTTGATTGTCATTCCCCTATCCTCCAAAGGACCGTGGATGCCCTCACGTCACACATGCTGGCAATGCCACAGTATCTCACAAAGGAGGAACCCCAAAAGAAATATCTACATGAACTCTTCCAAAAACACCAAAAAATTGCCATCTCCTACGCGGCAAAACCACCCGATGCTAGAAACAAACCCGTCTTTCTTACCATTCAAGATTTGGAAGTGGGAACAATGGGGGCCAAAAAGTTTGCACACGTCGATTTTACCCATTTCCTACTCCCACGGCCTCTTCTACTCCGTACATCCATGGGGGATCTCGTCTCCAACAGCTCACGAACCAGTATTCTGCCCGTCCTTCGATGCTTGGGCGTCGCACACACATTGAGGTTGCTCTGTGCCGCGCTATGCGAACGTCGCGTCATTTTGATTTCGGCAAGTCCCACACGATTGGCAACCTGTTTCAAGTCAATCATTGGCATACTAGCACAAGGATTGCTACATTGGCAACACCTATACATCCCCGTGCTGCCTCCCCATCTGTGGCAGTACTTGGCGGCCCCGTATCCCTATTTGATTGGAATTCTGGCGGCATTGACGCCCCGTTTGGATAGAACGGACGGTTTGGGGGAAGTGTTGATCATTAACCTCGATCACAACAATATGGAAACCAGAGGCATTCCCACTGACAAAATCAACGAGAGGATCCCGGACCTGTTGAGGAACATGAATGCCGATCCTTACTCGGTCCAGCAGTTTGCGACTGGTCAAGCTTTGCCGGCATCTTCCCCAGAAATGCTGGCGCAGGATCTTGTGGAGCTTTTGAAAAACGACAAAAAGACACTCAATGGAGAGTCAGCGTTAGCATCCATGCAAGATACGGCTGCAAAAGCTACCAAAGCCGTCAAGGGAGCGTTCTTCAAATTGAAGGAGAAGAGTAAGAGCTTCCTCAAAACTTCCAGCTACAGCGAAAACGATCAGGAAGAACCACCCGTAGAACCTGTGGATCCTCCCGAAGTGAACCCCATGGCACCTGACTACATCTATACCGAAGGATGCCGCAATGAAATGGGAGAAGAGGAGGCCAGAATAGCATTTTGCTCATTCTTTGTGTCGATGATTGGGAATATGAGATGGTACTTGTCAGCGCAGCCGGGCCAACCACCTCAACTAGATCGACAGCGATTTCTTCAGCAAAAGCGGACGGGGGCGGATGGCGAACAGTCCTCGATGTGGCCACTTCTACAGACTTTTTGTCAGACGCAAATGCTCGAAGAGTTTGCAAAGCTTCGTGTGGAAGAATTGAGGCTCCGCCAGCAGGTTACCGTGGAATCGCCACTGTTCCTTCAGTGCTCCAACTATCACAATCAGCACAAGATCGACTACGGCCTTTTGAATGTTCGGAGGGTAACTCGCCAGGTTGCCCAGTCGAGACCCTCGACTTTGATGCAGGACACAAGCGCTCGGAGGATCGCCATGGAACTGACTTCGAAACGAGCGTTTGAAGGGGATTATAACAAAGTGCTCGCGGACCTCGTCGAGCAGTGCCGTGAAAGCAGCTCTGTATTGTTTGATGTAATGTCGGTTGTATGGATTCGCATGCGAGACAACCGAGGATTGCAATGGCGCCATGCAACTCATTCTCTGCATATTCTCAAGAATCTTCTCTTTCATGGCCCCATCGCGGCAGTTGCAGAAGCCACGGATGGGTTGGACAAGATCCGGGCTCTCAAATACTACAATGGAAACAGACAAACGTCCATTTGCGTCCAGATTCGAACCGCAGCAACCCAAGTGTACAGCCTCGTGGTTGACAGGTCTAAATTGTTCCACATTCGACGGGTGTGTATCAATAAACGACGGGCGCTGAGGATGCAAAATAGGCCCAACGTAAGTTAACGCTGCAGGATCATGCTTTGGTGGAGTAACGTTTTGTCTCAAAAAGTCCATATTCATGTTCCAGCTTGCTCGCGACCCGAGACTTCAAAAGGCCATTTCTGTCCCATTCCACAAAGTGCACGCCGCGATGAACCCAGGTGCACCAAGAGCTGCACCTGCGCCTCGAACTCCGCCGGCCTCTGTAGGCCAACCAGCACAACAATATAATGCAACTCCTACGTTTGCGGTTTTGCCCCCGCCTCAGACACAGGCTCCACCGCCTGCTGCCCGACCAGCTCCTGTCGCCCAGAATAGTGGGATCGACTTGCTAGGATTGAACCAGCCAGCAGCACCGGTAGCCGCTCAAGCACAATCGAGCAACACTGATATCTTCGGGGTGTTCGGAGGGGGTCAGCAACAGGCGCCCCCCGCAGCTGCATCGACTGGCTCGGACATGTTTGGTATATTTGGAGACATGGCAATTGGCGGCCAAGCTCAATCTCAGCCACCGCCAGCAGCCCAGTTTGCACCGCAACAACCTCCACCGCCGGCAAATCACTATGTGGCTCAGCAACAGCACCACCACCACCAATATCATCGATCACGGAGTACTTCTCCTGTCCCGCCTCATCAGCAACTAGCGCATACCCGAAGTTTATCGCCCACGCCACCGTCCTTTTCCCAACAACCCCCACAGGCGAATTTGGTGGCGCAACCACCACCACAGCAGTATGCGGGTCAAATGGCACCACAGCAGCAACGCTCCGTTTCGCCGGTACCGCCGAATCGAAATCGCGCAATGAGCCATTCCCCAACCCCTCCTTTTCAGCAGCAACAAGCATATGCTCAACCACAAGCTGGGTACGCCATGCAACCTGGAGCAGTCCCTGCGTTTGCCCAAGCCCCTAATTCAGGTGGCTACAGGGGTCCTCCACCAATGTACCAAGGAAACCAGGCACCTAACTCTGGCAATGCTTTCGCGTACCCACCGCAGCAGCAACAGCAACCTCCTCCACCCGGAGCCTACGGAGGACAACCACCGTCGCAAACAGGTCCTTTCTTTTGAAACAAGGTCTTGTTGATAAATACTAGTAGTCGAATCTCCAAGAAAAAGTTGACTATCTAGCTTAGCTAGCTAGTAGCTACCGTAGAGTAGTTTTGGATGTGGCGAGGTCCGAGAGGACTTTCCCCTCCGCTCATCAACCAATGTATGCAGCTCTGCAGCTTTCAATGCTCTGAGCCGCCGCTACTAGCCAGCTGGGAATGCCGAGGCTAAGAAGCTGCCGAAATTAAAACTCCTTGGTTTGTCACCCTTTCCAGCTGTGAAAGCTGCGATTGCAACTGGAGTGAACTTTGATGAGACCAAGCGATTCCAGATTGTTCGTCGATTGGCCTACGCTGCTGGCATCACAAAGATGGACAATGCAATGGTTGATTTGGTTTGGGCACAACTGGCAGAGCTGATCCTAATGCTCCTATGGCCTGGATGTGTTCAACTCGTGCACGATGAAATTCAAAATGGTCCTGGTGCCCGACAGCCTTTGCACCGAGTGCAAACCATGTGGGATACCCCACCTCCATCGTACCGTTCGGCACGTCCACATGCATGTGTAGTTTGCGAGTAGGAGCTGAGTGAAATTGTTCACACCATTGTCCCCGTCCAAGTAGAGCAGGCAACCAAGGGGTTGGGGATTGCACACAAGGTAGATGGTTGGAATGTCACGTGAGGACTGACAATGATGAAACGTCTCACGAGGAATCATTTCAGCTTTTGCTGGAGGAACTTGCCAAGGCAGAATCCACGTATATCTTTGTACGAAAGAAGGACGAGGAATACATTGACGAGGCCTTTGATGCCGATGATTTGGATCTGGAGGATCGCGTTGGTTGTGATTCCGAAGATTCGGATTTCGAAGACCAGGACGAAAACAGCGACTCTGGCGATGACAATGACGATGATATGGCAATTTTTACTTGGAAGAGGTGAATGCTGATGGACACAGGGTATACCGCTATTACCTGGACAAGCAAAGATACTCCTGTATTGATAGTGAAGACTTGGACTTGCCGATTTCGGATGAAGGCATTGTTGTTTTTGATGAAGACTCTGACAATGAGGATACAACATGCCTTATCAGTCCATCAGCTGTGGTACAGTATTTCAAAGGATACCATGACAGAATCTATGTACGGGAGAGTTTGACTCCCATTTGAATCAACTGCTTTGGTATTGTCTCTTCTGACATCACCGCAACTACTGTTTCAGTGCTCGAAAAGCGAAGAAAATGGGGAAAATGTCCTTCGCGGGAGCAAAACTAGCTGCTGTACCGGTACTAGTAGAGGTTTTGCAAAAGCATGTCATAGCTACCATGGCCAGCTTCCGTAGATAATTAATTAATTAAAATGGGACCATCCAGAAACCATCACAAGTAAAAAGTTTAGGTCGGGAGGTCACTTGGGCAATACTAAATAAATTTGTAATAGATCCGGGTTACCTTTGGTTGACCTCGAGATTTACAAGCACTCGTTGCCTCACTGTGGAGGTGGGTTGATGTGACACACAATCGGCTATTTTAGCTGGGAGCAAATCCGTACTTAGACAGTTCGCTACTAAATACACAAAATTTGTCCCCGATTCAAATTCTGGCTTGCGGTACTTCCAAAACTATACTGTAGCCCTTCAAACTAAACAGGTCGACCATCAACAGAACAAAAACATCTCTAGTTGCTGTTCTTGCTGTGCATTCCAACCTAGGTTTTGCATAGCATGTCAGGGATGCTGATGTCTGCTGCGAGACAGAGAACACTCAACAAGCTGCCGCTAGATTTTATTAGCCAGGACGCTCTAAACAGCAGCGGATTTTGGTTGTGATGCTGCTCTTTGTTGTCTGTCTTCCAGCAGCGGATTTTGGTTGTGATGCTGCTCTTTGTTGTTCTGTTCTTCGAAAGAACAGAACAACGTCAACAACAAACAAGATACCTCTCACCTTGACCTCCAATTTTGGTTTCTGGGCTGGTTTCTGATCTCATTTTATCTTGGATTCGAAGCATCATGCAGGCTGAGAAACCGGCTGAAAAGCCAAAGAAACCCAAAGGGCGAAAGAAAGATTGGGTGATGGAAGCCGGAGCAGGTGTGCCGCCACCTGAGAAACCATCACCAACCAGCTCTCCTGAGTTGGTCGCAGGTTGGTACCCTACACATCCTGACATGACTGGTCGTCTTTCCTACTCTCCAGACTCTGACGAACTTGAACTTGCTCGTGCAGTTGCAGAAGCCCAGGCGGCGAACATGCAGAAGACTGCTCGGAAGAAGGCAACACTTGCTGCTGCTGCTGCTGCTGAAAATCGTCTGTTTGATTGCACTCAGGAGAAGTTTCTGAATGAAATGGATGCGGCTGCCTTGGCTGATGCCACAGCAGGATCTAAGGCGAAGACTCCCCAAGCAGCTGCTGCTTCTTGGAATACCCCACCGACCAACACATCAGTGCCTGTTATTCCTCGGGCCCCTGCTCCTCGACAGTTTGCTCCTGTATTCCACCCACCACCTGCTCATTGGCATACACCAGCCAAGAACGATGATTCTGCTTTCACCATGCAGTCGGCTACCTGGCCGACTGTGACTGGCCAAGAAGAATCTGTTGCTGGTCGCAATGGACGTCACAGTGCTCCTCCCATGCTGCCAAGCCCCACCAAATGGTCACCTGAAACACAGGCTGCTCCTGCAAAGAAGAAGGCCCCTTCTGTCAAGCCAAACGGAAAGCCCAAAGCCAAGAAGATGTCTGCCGGTGGTGGTGATAGTCACTTTACTGATGGAGAGGTATCCGGCTTCTTTGACATCTTGGAAAGGCGACTTCCTATTGGCAAAGAAGAGTTCACGAAGTGCATGGACGAATACAATGCCCTGTTCCCTGATCGTCCTCGTGGTTACAACAACTTGAAGGCCCAGTTCAACAAGCATGCCAGCAAGAAGCCACCCACCGGCGATCCTGATTGTCCTCCTTTGACCAAGCGCGCAAAGAGGATCAAAGCTGGCATGAAAGAGAAAGCAGGAATGCTCACCATGGCGAACATTGGAGATGGTTTTGGCAGCACCAATGGCGAGAACTTGAAGAAGAAGAACAGCAGCAAGAAACAAGATGGTGGTGGTGTTACTTTGTCTCAACCCAAGTCTGTTCTCAAGACCAAGGCTCGTGACAAGGCCAGAGATGGAATTGTTCAAGCAATTATCGCTTCTGACAAGGCTCAAGCCAAGCGTGAAGAGCGTGCTGCCAAACGTCGTGGCAAGCAGATGGAAAGAACAATGATGGTTGCCACCCAGGCCTTCACTGCACTGGCTACTGCCATGGCGGGGCAAAGGGTTGAGATTCCCCCGATGCAGGAGCCTGCCAAATTGGATTCGTCCAGCAGTAGCAGCGACAGCTCTTTGTCTAGTTTGTCGGACGATTCTGATGATGGTGGTGGTGGAAAGAAGCTTTCTTTCAAGCGCAAGCTTAAGCGCTGGAAGAAAAAGAAGGCTTTGAAGCGGGCTCGCAAGTCGCCGAACAAGAGTGTCAAGAAGAAGAAGGAGGCTACTGTTGATCTCATGGATGTCGACAGCTCCTCTGGTTCTGAAGTTGAGCTCAAGCTTCCCTATGGAAAGCATGACAGCGACGATGACGAGAAGAAGCCCAATGCCATCTAGGAGGCCGGTGAGAAGAAAGTTGTCAGGCCCTGACTTTGTATGTTTGAAAGAAAGAACAAGACTATGGACAAGCCACTACAGTAGACAAATAAAATAAAACCTAGTGATTACTTGTGAATAAAGTAGGACGAATCCACTGACCACATGGGAACATAGGTGTTGCGTAGTTGGTTCAATCCAACAAGATTTAGGCGCAAGTTGTAGAGAAGGGGCATCAACAGCAGAAAGACACGACGTTCTCCATTATCTTCAATGTGGATGCGATCTTTGAGTCTGCAGAAGGCAGCCTGAATAGCACGCATCCCCCACTCAGAGGCTTGTCAAAGAGAAGTCGCTTGTTCCTGCTTGATCAACTCTTCTGGTGAGCCTGCACGAAGGACGTTCTCAGAAGATTTGATGATATAAGGCCGATCCGCTGCAGAGAAAGCTGAATCAACACAGCATTTGGCTCCAGAGCTGACAAAAATCGCTTCCAGCTGATTGTAAATATCTCCCATGTCACACACAGTGCTGTCATGCATTGATCCAGGAGCGTTCACAACAGCCGCTACCATGGATCCATCAGAAGAGAACACAAAGACGTTCGTGATGTAGTGATCATGAGTCCAACCGTTGTAGTACATGGACTGCTCATCCAAATCTTCGTGTTTCTGGAAGGTAAGCTTCAAACCATCCATAACAAAGCCAACATCACCAAGCTGGTCGTGTCGCAACTGTACAATCTTGCAGAAAAGCTGAGCTTGTGTGGCAGAGGGCCATTCAACGCGAGCAAGTGGGTGCTTCCCAAGAACTCTGAGCATGCCCCGTCTGCCAAAACGGAGCCAGACGTTAGCATGATTGGAAGTAAAGCCAAACCATCCTTTAAGAATGAATTCACCTCCTCTGAAGCGATATCAGGTCAGCACAAGCCCAACGCAAGTTTCAGCATCGATAATGCGAGATCGCCCATGGGTATACTTGCTCAACTGTTTGAACGTTGTGCCATCTTGTTTTCCTGTCCAAGGGGTATGATGGTCAAAACCTGTTGTTGTGATGAGAGCTTGGTTGTTGCCAGAGGCATATAGAGCGGCCCAAGGTGAGTCTTTCGGCGAGAGTAACGCGATCCTGGGAATTCTTCGGTCTCTTCTCAACCGTCCCTCAGCATCCAATAGCTCCCTGAAACTCAGGTCTTGAATGTCGAGCAGGTACAGCAAAAGGAAATTCCTGCGCCTCTGATGGAGCACCCTGCTCCTGAGTGGGTCGTCCATGGTTCATCTGTCTACCATAAGGCAAGGAAATGGCGACAGGAATGAGCTGCCCAAGTTGTGAGTGTTCCTGTGTCATGTAGAAACCTACGTAGCTACTCTACTGCTAAGTACCATTTCTGTTGCATTGGTTGGCGACATCACCTCTTGCTCACTTTTGTTGGTTTCTGAAAGAAATTCGAGGTAAGTCACGGTCATGACTGGGTGCGATTAATTTTGTTTATAATTCCTCAAATGACCTCCCGACCTAAACTTTTTACTTGTGATGGTTTCTGGAAGGTCCCAATTTTAAAGATGCATTCTTGCCGGGAAGCAAGGGGCGGGAAGCTTGTGGTCCGCGATATACATGTAGGAATACAGTACGGAAGACGCGTTTGGGCTACTTTTGAATTGAATCGAGTGTGATATTGCAGAGTGGATTCGCTCTTGCTTCCATACCGTACGGTACGCTCGGGCATGAAGCAACTGCCAGCAACAATGGCTGTCGTGGCGCCTCGTTATTCAAGAAAGGGGTCTCCCAGTCGTCAAATGGAAACGAAACCTAAAAGAGCAAATGTACAACGGAATTGAACGTGCAATCGGTGATCGTCGTTGATGGGCTGCTGGGAGGGAAAGCATGGGTATTGTTCTACTTTTGATGGCATACTGGAATCATGCATTCAATTCGTGACCTTATTAGTTTACTTCATCATGAGAACCAGGGCAGCCATTGTCGCGTAGCCACTGGATCACTTCATTTTTTTTTGCTACCGCTCATGTACTGGGAGTCTCTGGCAGCTTGACATGTCGCTTCATCCCATGGACAACCATTTGCGTGCAACCACTTCAAAACATACCAATGTCCACATTTAGCAGCAATATAGAATGCCTGTTCATCCCATGTATAACCATTTTCACGAGCCCACTCTAAGATTTCCAAATGTCCTTGTTCAGCAGCGATATAGCATGTATAGTCATCCCATGGACAACCATTTGCATGCAGCCACATCAACGTTTCCAATTGACCCATCAGAGCAGCCTTCATGCATGCCTGTTCATCTCATGGACAACCATTGTCACGAGTGCACTACGCTAAAAGCTAGTGTAAAGATCTTTCGAGTGTTTTGAGTTTGAGAGAAAGAAAGTTATGAGAGGATTAGAAAGCTATGAAAACTAATCAACGAGAGAGATCTACAACCAAAGAGGATGTTAGATCTGAACTCCCGCGGAGACTGTAAGAGTGTGATAGAGAAGGTTGCGGTAGAAATCCTAATCTACTCCACGAACCGCAAAACGAAACGCGTGAAGATTCGCCTAGCATTTAGTAGTAGCGTGGAAGTACTCCACGCTGGATAAATATCGTAAGAGCGATGTTCATCATCAAACTCAGTCATGACTAGATGCGGATCATTGAGAATCCCTGTCTCAATGATTATTCAAGAGAGACTTCAGTGATGAGTCGAACTCATACCCTCTAGTCGAGTCGCAAATAAGGCTAAGAGCCGTGTATTGCATTCGCCCCTGACAAGGGTAACAGAAAGCGCATGACGCATCGTGGACATGAGAACATATGAATTAAAAGTGCGGGGGCCTCTCCGGAGATGGATGTAGTCATGTGCGTCGCATCGATGGCAACTCTACAAGGGGATCAGGCTCTTGGTATGGGTGTAAATACATTATTGTTCCAAGTCTGGTAGACTGTGCCGCTACTGCGGATAGATGTCGGAAGACCTACAGTGCCATTGTATTAAGCTTTCGGTCTGTGTTGTAAGGACCTTTGTCATGGTGCTGACCGTACGATACAGTTTCTGATACTGATGAATCGTCATAGTATCGTGACATGGTGTTGATGAGGGAACCGTCCGATGTTCTCCTTGTTTGTTTGTTCACAAAGATTAGTAGGAGTTTGTATTGTTGTCATTACTGCCGCGCGAGGCTTGCCTTTTACTTCATTCAGAATGACAAGGGGCAGCTACTGGCCCCTTGTTCGAGTAGAAGGGTCACGGGCAACGCTAAGGCCCTTAAGGGTGATTTCGTTCAATTATTTGGTATTCTGTAGGAGTGCGCGCTAAGGCCTTCCTTGTAGTGTGGCGCGCTAAGGCCATGTTCTAATGTTGTTGGTTGGGTTCTGAGGAGGAGGTTCGAGTGATGGGAGATGGAAAGGCTAGAGTCGGCCCGTAGCACACCATTGATATAATCTTGAATGCCTTCTGTCTTCAGTGATTTGGTGGACGCGTCTAGTTTCCCTATCGCGTATAGTATGTATCCCTTGGAGCCAAGACTGTTTGTAGGGCTTGGATTTGGTGAGGAGAGAGATGAGTGAGTGTTTGAAGTAGTTGTGATAACAGGAGGGGAGTCCCCTAGTACCGTGTTCTCCTTATCGGTGTTTTTTCTGGATAAGTCGTTGCGACG
This sequence comes from Seminavis robusta, assembly GCA_903772945.1. Taxonomy (NCBI): domain Eukaryota; phylum Bacillariophyta; class Bacillariophyceae; order Naviculales; family Naviculaceae; genus Seminavis; species Seminavis robusta. Next base: position 2,947 of record CAICTM010000103.1, on the reverse strand, counting down.
TTCCTTAATGTATTGACGCGAAGGTGAACTTGAACGAAGTCCATGTTCATCCCGGAGAGCCTTCTCGACCTCTACGCGGGACTCACGTTCTCTGTCCATGACGACCGGTCAAGGATACTGGGTAACCCACGTCTGTTCAGAACGATGGTTACACTCCCCGTTTTTCTTGCCCTGGTTTTTCCCTTGGAGCAGTCCTTGTTAGTTCATTGGTCCAATAAATCTACGAAGTTCCTTCTGTTGGTGGGAAGAGCGATAGCCGGATCGCATCTATTGTCCTTTTTTTTTGTTAAGGGTTGGCTTCCTTTCTCGAGAAGTCCAATCCAAACCCAGTTTCTCCTAATCGAGGGAAGGCCTTGGTGGTGGTTGATTTCAATCCGCGACTTCTTGAAGTCTTTTGAAAAGGTCATCCTACTATTCAACGCGATCTTCGAGATCGACGTCCTTTAGGATGAGTTTGATGCATCAATGTATATGACACAGACTTTCTAAGTCATGCAGGCGTGTTTTCATCTACCTTTGGAAGATGTCGGGAATATTACAATAGGCCCATTGGCAACTTTTGGTACTCGTGCTTTCCCTCAGGGAGTACAATGGTAAACAAGTGTTGCTTCGAGTGAGGTGAAGGCTCGATGTGATAGTATACCATGTTCAGATCTAGACTAGTAGCGTACTTGAATCCATCTGGATTCAAGATCATGTCCTGTATTTTTTGGGATAGGATAGGGCTTCCGCTTAATCCTTTTGTTCAGTTCCCGAAATCAGAGATGAATCGTAAAGATCCATCTTTCTTGGGATGATAAAAGTTGGTGCCCGTCCACTCGGAACGGTTTATCTTTTTAAGTACTTCTGTCTTGCAGAGACGTTCAACTTCCTTATTAAGAGTGTTGGTATGGACCCGTGGAGAAGGGTGAGCCCTAGTCTAATAGTATTTAGCCTCGGGACGAAGTTCTACCTCGTAGTCGTCCATTCTCCGCCAACTCTCCAGAAGTATCCTCGACTGGTCGAAGCACTTGGTTGAAAAAGCATGAGCGTCTTGGCTCTTTCCTTATTTAACGGGTTTCGACTCTGGCACATCTGCCTTTTAAAAGTCTATTTGTTCGTATATTGTATCAAGAGTCTTCTCGAGACCATCTGCATTGTCTCTGACATCTGCAGGATCGGGAATGGAGAAGTTCTCTTCTCTGTCGGTATCGCAATCTTTCACAGGGAAAAATGCGCGGTTCCACCCCAATGACATGGTAGCGAAATCAAACTTGATTCTTAGGTCGCAGAGAGTGTCAAGACCTATGATCACAAATCTTGCGTCCATCCAGTTTCTTGGTGACGTGTAAATTCCATTCGATAAATCTATCATCGTGGAACTCAGGAATCAACGAGTTAGGCCTCTTACTACATTCGTACGCCGGCATGAGTTCGATTCCTTCATAAGAAGCAGTCTCGTAATGTTTATGGCGGACGCCCCATGATTCTTCATGAGTAAACTCTTAGCATGAGTTTGAGTAATGAAAGTTCCGGATGCTCTGTATCCAGTAAGCAACAGAGTGTAACGGGTTTTCGTTTCCCTTTCTCTCGTCTGTTAAATCTAACATAGACGATAGTTTCGAGGTCTCTTGTCTTGCGACGTTGATGAGTTGATTGGCCATGGACGAAGCTAACGATGCTGAACAGATCGTCAGCGTCTAGTTGAGTAGTTGCTAGGCAATTATCTAATTTGCCGTAGACTTCGTTAGTTGCAAACAAATCTTGTTTACTATTTAGTGAGATATCTTCATCACTTAGGTATGAGAAAATCGGAACATGGTTCCGTTGAATCATCATCCTGGCCTAATCCTCAGACGGAGATCTCTCCATCCGAATGATTGAAGTCGAATTCGGCAAGCGCCTTGTCAACAGCAGCCATTTTTCTTGTCCATCATGTTGTATGATCCAACAGAGGAGTCGTCCTCGTTGTCGAGTGTCGACTTGCGGCTTGGCAACATGGTTGCATTCGCTTTCTTTCTTGCGATCAGCCTTGACCGCAGCGTTGGAAACTTTCTTCATAGAGACAGAGAGTTCCTTCTTGGTGTAGGCTTGGCGTCGTCGGACTTGCGTTTCCAAGTCTTTTTCTTGTTGTACGCGGCTTGTTATCGTTGTCAGACGAGGACTGAGACTTGGCTTGAGTTCTTTTCAAAGTCATGCAGTCAGCGTGTTGTGAGTGCTGGATCGTGGTAGTCGCACATTTTTCTTCGTTCTTGGAAGAGTGGTCGTTGTTGCGAGTAGACTTGTACTTCTTGCTGTTGTTCTTCTTCGAGGAGCTTGCTTGGCATCACCGCCCTTGTCAAGTCTTCGGAGGATTCCATGCTTTCGCAGAATCCAATGGTTTCTCCGATAGGAGCTGAGAAAGGATCGAAGTCGTGTTCATCCATCTTCTCATCCACGAGCGTGGAATTCCATGACAAACATTGTCAATGACTTCGTCATGGTTCAAGTTTGGTTGGGTCCAAAAGGTGGTAGACGAGGAAGTTAATCGGTGTTCATCCGACTGAGGTTATTGACATAAGCCGAGTAGACATATCAGCAGGCTTACGCATCTTGCGGCGCATGAAGCGTTTCTGCTTTTCAAGAGCCTTGTAGGGACAGACCGCTTCGATACAGGCATTTATGCCAAACGTAATGTCAGCGTCGTCCAAAGCAGGCTGCTGCTCCGTTCAGGCAGCTGGAAACGTGCTTGGAAAGTGGCTTCGTCTTCACCGCCACGTATGTCGCGTGAGGAATCGCGTTGACTGCAATCTGGCGCAAGGCATTCCAACGTATTTCACGGTGGCCTGCACAGCTAGATTCGTAACTGTCTTTGGCAGAGCTAGAAGTTATCTCTTGAGGAGGTTATGTTTGTCGGTAGCGCGAGCAATGGCGAGCCCGACAGAAGACCTTCTCCATACGTCCAGCCCCCTTGATGGTTGACGTGGAG